>BBSZ01010064.1:0-42288 GCA_000981365.1 Subanguina moxae
GGATGTTTCGCGAAATAGCTTTTCGAATTCGTAGTTTTTCGCAAAAAGGGGTTTTCGTGACTTGTAAAATTATTTATAAATCTGCAAAAGCAATAGATATGTAAACCTCTTTAAGCACGAAGAGCAAGAATAGGCAAAAAAATACAGTAGTGTAATATTCAACAGATAAACAAACGGTCGAAATATCAATCGAAATATAAATTTTGCGAAAACTACCATTTTCGAAAAAAAATTTCGCGAAAACTCCGTTTTTCGAAATTCTCGTTTTCGAAAACTACCGTTTTCGAAACACTTTTCGCCAAAACGTCATTTTGCCAATTTAAACGTTTGCCAAAAATATTTTTGCGAACCCAACAGTTGCGAAATTAGCCGATTTCGAAATCTAAAATTACCAACTAGTATACAGCCCAAGAAGAAAGGCAGATGTCGAAAATGCTGATTTTTGCCACCTAGATATTCCATTTCAAAAGCCTAGAACTAGAGTAAGCCTAAGTTTTCTGGAAAAGGGATGGCAACAGGTTTGTAGAGCAAAGAAAACGCTATCTATAGTATTCGAATAAACGTCAAACATACACCGTATTTCCTCTAATAAGGCCCACCCTCTTTGATTCAAAATCGTGTTCTTGGCATTCCGTTTTTGACTCAACATTTCCAGATGACTCTCAGGCGATTTACCAACCAAATTTTAGCTTATATTCTCAGCTTCAATTTGGTTGGTAAATCGCCTGAGAGTCATCTGGAAAAGTTGAGTCAAAAACAGAATGCCAAGAACACGATTTTAAATCAAAGGGGGCCTTATTAGAGGAATGGCTCAAATTGAAATCCCCCCGCAGATTACTCATTTATCCCCTCAAATTGCTTAAACTTGATCATCTGGGCTGTTTTACGACAAGTTTTTCTAATTTTTTTTCCAGTGTGTAGCCCTGGATTTGCTCTTTCTAATGCAATATCAGTTGACTCAAAGTTGCTGAAAAAAGCAGGAGAAAAAGGTATTTGAATGGAGCAAAAGATTAACCCGTAAAAGATCTTTTTCACTAACTTCTTTCAGCAACATTGAGTCAGCTGATATTGCATTAGAAAGAGCAGATCCAGGGCTACACACTGGACAAAAAATTAGAAAAACTTGTTGTAAAACAGCCGAGATAATCAAGTTTAAGCAATTTGAGGGGATAAATGAGTAATTTGACGGGGGATTTTAATTTGAGCCATGACGAATATGAGTATGATTATCGACACACATTTCTAGTCAACTAAATAATGAGGAATATTAATATGGAAAAAAACATCTAAACAAAACGCCAATAGTATGGAAATAACGGCGCGCAAATAAAACGATCGTTAATTATGACTCAACCCAATATATACAGCCTTAGTAAAAAAATACGGTAAGTAAAGTAAAAAAGTAGCAGAGGAAAAAGAAAGGCGGGAACTTATTGCTCGACCCAATATACAATTTAAGCCTGTTAGCCTACACTCCTCTCTAAAACAAAAATGATATGACATTCGCCATCCCTCGGCAGCTCTAATGTCCATCCGCTGTTGAAAAGCTTCTTCCCATTTGGGCAGCGATTAATTCCTGAATTTTGGTGTGAGCTAGTGAAAGCGCTTAAATTTCCAAATTAAAGTGGCCGGGCACCCTTTAGAGATGGGGAAGCAGCAGTAAATGATGCCTCTTCCCTTTGCCTGATCATTGGGACTACACTTCTAATCCCAAATGTGGTTTTATTGGCGGGGGTTAGCATTGGAAAGTGGACGCCCCGACTGCTGACTCCTCTGCTGGAAGTGTTGGAAGAGGCTTTTCTAGTGATTATGCATTTAATCGTTTCTTTGGCAAGTCTACACCACAACAACCACTTTTTGTGGTTGTTGAAGCAAAATGCGATTTTTTTGATTTTTTTCGTCATAATCTTCTCTTATTGCTCTTTTTGGTTCAGATGTTTGATCAAAAATGTGTTTGTGGCATTGTGTTTTTGACCTATGCTCTGCTAGTTTCTTCTGGGCATCTTGTATATCAAAATTTAGCTTAGATTCTAGGCTACGTTTTGGTATATAACATGCCCAGAAGACACCAGCAAAACATGGGTCAAAAACACAATGCCACAAACACATTTTTTTGAATTTGGAGGTGTCGGCTTATCCAGGTTTCACTGTAACCAGACAATTAATTCATCATTGTTTTGTCGGCCTGTTACCTCTTTCTAAGGCTAGAGGTTATACGGTATTTTTGTAGTTTCCTCTATAGCGCTGTCAAATCCTTGTCCTATGACTAGTTTAGCTACTGCTAATTATACTCTTTTTTCAGGTCCAACATATCTATTCTGGCCATGAAACCAGCAACTATTTGCCAAATCATGAAAAACTGCTTTTGCTGTTGTTTGTAGGCGGGCGACAATGCATTGTGTCAACGATCCAACCCTGTTCGACTTCCAAAGCAATTCCACCAGAGAGTTTCTTTATGAACTCGAAAATTTTCAACGGTTGGTTTAAATTTTCAAATTTTAAAGGAGTTTGAGGGCTGTATTGGGGAGGGGAAGGGACAAGTAAGGGGCCACTCTGTAGGAAAAGAGAAGATCTGGAGCATAGTTTCCCTTGCACGGACTTACAGCATAAAGAACCTCTGTCATGCATGCTACTTTCATGCATCCAGAGCTTGTTCTCGACTGATTTATGTCTCAGGTATGCTTGTGTGCGTATCTTTAACTCCCAGGCCCCCATGGCCCGCGTAAAGGAACGAAAAGGCCTCAAAATTAGAGATGCACGCACAGACTTACCTGCGAGACGAGTCCGAGCAATATTCTTGATCAGAGAATGTATCTAGAGGCACTTCTTGCCCTGGTTCAGTAAGGGTAACGAGTGAATGGCATTTCAAATTAGTGGCCCCTACGACTCCCTTCCCCTCCCAATTCAGCGCCCTCGAGTAGCGTCAAAATCATCTATATTCAAACAGCATTTAAAAACTGTTTGTGTTGGTTGCAGGGTATATGCACCAGTGCACGGCAAGATCTGTGTGGTGTTGTGTCTGTTTGGTGTGCTCACCAACCTCATCCACTGTGCTGTTCTAACTAGGTTGGTTTCTAGACTAAGGTGAACAAGAAACCAATAGAATTATACGCCAAATTTGTGGTTTGCGATAAAGACATACAGCTGACATATTTTTGATTAGCCAATTGCAGACCTTCCATGCGCAACTCTGCAGTCAACTGTATCATGACAGCTGTGGCGCTGTGCGACATGGGAACTATGGCCAGCTATTTAATCTACATAGTTCACTTTGTAATTCAGAGGTCGCCGGCTTCCTGGTCTGTTTGTACTGCAATAAAAAAAAGCCGCCTTATGAGGGGCGACGGTCCATCCCATGTTTTCGTCGCGCCATGATTATACCCTGTCTCACCTAGGTTTAGCGGCTCATGGCTAGCCTGCGCTGGCCAACCCCAAGCCTAAGACTTAGTGGTATGCAAAAGCGTTATTACTATTACACTTTGATTTGTCTTGCAAGGAAATTTTAAAAGTTTGGGTATTTCTCCATGCACCAACCAAACCAAGGGGATATCCACTTGGTTTGAAGTTTTTTTTTTTACTTTCAGGCTCTAATTTTTTTTTCCTGTGCTAATTAGGACATTCTAAAGAAGTTTTTACAGGGGTAAAATTATCGTTTTATAGGCTATTTTTTGAAAATTTTAGAAAAATCTGAAAAAGACCCATAATACGGTATTTTTTCAATGTTAAACCTTCTTTAGCATGCCCTAATTAGTACAGAAAAAGAGGTTTCGGAGCCTGAAAGTGAGAAAAAAAATTTCACACCAAGTGGACATCCACTTGGTGTGGTTGGTGCATGGAGAAACACCTAAACTTGTGAAGCTTCCTTGCAAGACAAACCAAAACAGGGATGATAAATTTTGAAAAACATGTTCAACTGTTCATAGCCAACTGTCAGCGGCCAAAAAAAATCATGGCCGCGACGAAATCATGTCCGTGTTCGCTGGGGCTGGGGGCTTGGAGTTGAGATGGGTACTGTTCAAGATCTTCTCTTTTCCTACAGAGTGGGTAATCCTTAGAAAGTGGCCCCTTCCTCCTCCTTTCCCCTCCCTTATACAGCCCTTCTTCCCAATAAAATATGGTTGAGTAGCCCTTTTTACAGAGCGGCCCTATTCTTTTACCTTCCCCTACCAATACAGTAGTAGTCGTCACACTCTCTAGTTCTGCTATTCTCCTTTCGGTTCAACTAAAACAGGACAGAGCAATTGGTGTGTGTATTTAGCCTAAAAGTTTTCGTCAGCAAGCCTAGCACTTCTCAGCTCTATCATATGTTTCTAAAAGTCATCAAAAGGTTCCTCTACTATATTTTCTCCTACAAAATTGTCCACATCTTGTAGAGAAGAGTCAAAAAGGTTTTTAAGCCTTTGCTCGTACTTTGATTTTCCTTTTTCTTTCAGTTTGTGCTTTTTATGTTGGTCTTTTACCAATGTTTGCGTAAAATCTTTTAGGCCTTATTTATTTAGTATCTATTCCTGTGACTCTGACTTCCAGCGATGTCTTTGCATACTTTACATTCTCTATGCTCCAAATAATAAAGTAAGAGGTTCAAGGAAGTTTGAAGCAAAATTCTCTTTAGGCTTTTTTTTTTCGAAATTTATGGAATGTAATCAAAGCAAACCATGACAGGTAGACCCGCTGGACCCTTGGTATACTCTCTGGACCCCCTGGACCCGGTAGACCCGTTGGACCCTTGGTATACTCTCTGGACCCCTTGGACCCGGTAGACCCGTTGGACCCTTGGTATACTCTCTGGACCCCTTGGACCCGGTTTGACCCGTTGGACCCTTGGTATTCTCTCTGGACCCCTTGGACCCGGTAGACCCGCTGGAGCCTTGGTATCCGGTTAACTCTCTGGACTTAAACAAAGTTGGTGACCACAAAACAAATTTTGACTCTATTTTTTTTTTCTTATCTTTTTTCACTTTTATGGATCAAATAAAGTATTTTGGCGATGATTCCAGGTATTTGCCCAAAGTAAACTGTTTTTCTGGTCTGAGAGATGTAATAAAAATGTACGACGAGACTCTAAATTTGATTGGAGAGCATTGAAGGGCGCCAGAAACAAGTCTCTGGGGACTGCTGCTCACAGCTGTGGAGTGTCAGCATGTAATTTGAGCTGAAAGTGTTTGTGTTTGCTTGTCATGAGCACTGATGAGTGGAACTATTGGGTGTGTTGTGGTAATTGACTCCTTCTTTATTGCTAGGTTTTATTGGAGGGATAACCAAAAAAAAATGAAAGGAAACCAATAGACTTATTTATTCACAACATCACACATGTGAAATGAAAAAGACCAATGGTTATGATCTCAGGTACTACACCTAGGCAAACAACTAAGCCTTAGAGCTCTTAGGGTATGCCAGCGTAGGTTGGCTGAGACTTAGCATATACCTTGTTATACCTAAGTTTGGTGGTCTATGGCTAACCTACGCCGGATAATCCAAAATTGAGACAGGCATGGGCATATAGGCCCTTAAAATTAACTACCGTCAAACCTGGATAAAACGAACTCCTGGTGACCAGCCAAAAAATTCGTTATATCGAGTGTTTCCTTATATCGGGGTCCGTTATATCGAGGTTTGACGGTATTGGCATTTCAGCTACAATACCATGACCTATTGGTGGATGACTTTTCTGATGGTACACATGTTCCTTTCAATCACTCTGCACACTTCCACTCTTTGGCTGGCTGTGGTGATGGCTTTTATGAGGCGTATGACCCTCAGAGCGGCTATTCTTAACAGGTATTTTTGACCAGCCTAAAATGTACCTTAATACCCTCAAAAGATGGAATTTGAGTTCTTCTCACTTATCTTAGAGATGACTCTGAGAAAGATTTTTGATCAAAATTGCATCTATAAACTCACTCTTTGCCTAGCAAAGCTGAGTAGAATACCCTCATAAAAGTTGGGTTATACCTCGCTCCTCCAAGACAATAACTAGGAAATCACGTGAAACCTCCGTGCCCTTTTCCATTTCTGTCTATTCCAACGTGTAGCCCGTGCCCAAGTGTGTAAAGAACACTGCTGTTATGGGGTCATTAAACGTATAAATTGAAGCGCACCCCCCTGTGTAGTGCACCCCCCTCTAGCAGGTGCACTTCAAGGGGGGTGCACTTCAACTTATACGCTTCAAGGGGGGTGCACTTCATATCCTGTCATAAATAGACCGGTTATATAGTGGAATTGATCGAGCCCCCGAGCCAAAAAAACAGCGCTGCTGCGCTACCACTGTGCCACCAATAACACTGGTAGAATATTATCAATTGCACTATATAACCTAACAGTGGTCTCTCATTCCACCAATTCCACTTCAGTCAATGGCAAAAGGCTCAGCTGGCCAAGCGTATCTGTCTTGCTGTGCTGAGTGTGGTGGTTGTGCTCTCCATCCCTACCCTGCTTGTGCACGAGATCAGGGTATGGCCGCATGACAGATGGCGTCCGCCGACGGTTGACCGATGTGCTCTACTCTATCCTGCCAACCACTCTGAACTCATCTACACCTTTGCGGTTGGTTTTCTTTTTTTTTTCTTTTCTCTAAGTTATACTCTAGGTAACAAAGAGTGCTGTATCTCATGGGTGTATGATCTTCAAAACCAACCTCTGGTTGACGGGTATTTTGTTCAAGGCAAGCTTTTCCACTCTTCTATAATTAATAGGCTATATGTTGCAGGTTATCCCCTGTCTTTTGCTCATATTTCTTAGTGGGAGCCTGATGTGGAAGTTGAGGAACGCAGAGAAAAAGCGACGTTCTCTCTTGCTCAATAAAGGTCCTGGCAATGATACTAACAAGAGGTATGTTCGTATGTTCAACCAACTTTTGGACATGACTCGGCAATCAAAAGGAGGGAGTAGGTGGTGGGGTTTTTAGGTATAATCCAGTACAGCCGAAAAATTCAATTCTTTTGGTCTCAACACTAAACAAGCTGCATTAAGTCTGAATCCTGACCGAACTACTGCCATGCTGCTAGCTATTCTCATTGTCTTCCTAGTGACAGAATTTCCACAGGGTGTGCTCGCCATTCTCAACGCCATATTCACTAGTGATGTCCATAGGTTGGTTGACTTTTCGTCCATACTCCTACTTTAATCTTTTTTTCAATGTCAAAAGGGTCAAAAAGTGGCAAAGCAAGGTATAACTTGGATAGCCGGACGGTTGGAGGTGAACTGCGGGTCGGACAGTATCGGGGCCAGACGAATTTTCAAATTCGTATCATTGAGACAGTTTTGCCTCAGTTTTTTTGGACACTTTCGTGCCAGAGAAATTAAGCAGGCTCTTGACAGCAATGGAGAGATAAGAGAAAAAACATGTAAAAAAGCCACGAAATTGAAATTTTGTGTGGCCCAATATGGTGCGACCCGATTTTGGCGAGCCGCAATCTACCGTGTACCATCCGCACACACCCAGAATCTCTCCCACCCATATTTTTTCTTCATGCTCAAAATTTTTTGGTCTGGACTTTTGGACTTTTGCTTTGGATTACCAAGGTAAAACAAGTCTGGAGGGTGCCTGGATAGCCAATTTATTGTATATAAGAGCCCAGTGTGGGGGAGCACCGCGTCCTGTAAAAGTTACGAGCTTGCTTTTGAGCTAATAGCAAATACAGAAGTTATAGCAAAAGTATTTGCACCATCCTATACACTCAAGGTGTGGAGCTCACCGTATTTTGTCTAATAAGGCCCCAGTCCCTTTTGATTCAAAATCGTGTTCTTGGCATTCTGTTTTTTGACTCAACATTTCCAGATGACTCTCAGACAATTTACCAACCAAATTTTAGCTTATTTTCTCAGCTTCAATTTGGTTGGTAAATCGCCTGAGAGTCATTTGAAAAAGTTGAGTCAAAAACAGAATGCCAAGAACACGATTTTAAATCAAAAGGGGCCTTATTAGAGGAAATACGGTAATTAGTGGTTTAGATACATCTACTTCAACCTGGGTGACTTACTGGATTTGATGTCCTTGCTAAACAGCTCTGTCAACTTTATTCTCTACTGCTTGATGAGCTCTAGATACAGGAACACTTTTTGCTCCCTCATCCTGCCCATATCCAAGTGCAGGTGGTTAAATTGATTGGTGATGTGTGGGCATAGGAAACAAAAATTGTTGTTGCAGATGTGCCACTTCCTCCCTGGCCTCTCCAGCCTTTACTAACGCATCACATGCGAATGCCTTCAGGCTGGGAGTCTCTCAAATGTCGGATTATCAAAGCAGAACTCGCATGTTTGAAATGCCAGAGCTCAGCTCAAGAAGGAGGTCGGTATTTATAAAGTGGTCGGAAACTTTTGCCTCAGCCGATACAACTATCTCAAGAGTTGCCCTGATTCCCCTGAGTTGCCCTGAGTCCCCTGAGTTGCCCTGACTCCCCTGAGTTGCTCTGAGTTGCTCTGAGTCCCCTGAGTTGCCCTGAGTCCCCTGAGTTGGTTTCGGAATGCTGAGATATGGCCTTTTCAATAAATTTTTGACACTATTGTCGTATAAAAGTGCCATGAAAGCATCTATTTTGCAGGTCTAGTCTGGTGTACCGTAATCTGCGAGAGCCCTCTTCAATAGCTTTGCTGCCATCGCCAATTATCCCTGCAAAGATACCTGGCGATATGTTCTAGTCGTACATCTACACTCATATCTTAGTGCATTCTAAATTGTACTGTCTCTTTTGTTGTTACCGTTGTTGTTGTTTTTTATTAAAGTGATGTAAAGCACTGATGAATAAGCAGAGACATGTGTTAGACAATCAAAACTAATATTTTAATCAGTTGTGCTTCTCTACGCACACTTCTATGCACTCTTGTTCTGTCTTTAGAGGCTCTTCTTCATAAACTAATTCCTCCTGCAAAATTATATATAAATTGATTAGGACATGGGTAGGAGTACCCATTTAGGTATAGTTGGCAATCATACCTCATATTTATAACAAAAACAGCCTTATTTTACACACAAAGACATTCAGGCGTAAAGTTGTTACTTTTCTCCGACATAAGCCAACTTCAAGCGAAAAAAAAAATTCTGGTCTATGATTGGAGAGTACTCTCATTATAAGCATTCTTATTTAAATAAGAGATGCAAATAGGAAATACATTTTTGAGGATGGTGTCTTGGTTGAGTCGGGTGGTTAAGCCGTAAAAAATGGTTGACCACCGACCGTCGTGACGAGAGAAGGGGGAGCATTAATAGAGGTTATACGGTATATGGTTAATCTAGCGTAAATGTTCTAATAGAGCCCCCCCCCCCCTAATTCAAAATCGTGTTTTTGGCATAGTGTTTTTGACTCACTTTTTCCAGGCGTCTCTCAGGTAACTTACTACTTAAATTGTAGCTTATTGTCTTAGCTACAATTTGGGTGGTAAGCTGCCTGAGAGTCGTCTAGAAAAAGTGGGTCAAAAACACAATGCCAAAAACACGATTTTGAATTAGGGGGGAGGAGGCTCTATTAGAACATTTACGGTACCTAGAAAATTTTTTAGGGCATGTTTTTTTTTTGGGGGGGGGAAGAGGGGATTGTGCGGAGGGTGTATCAAAAATTCTTTTGCAAAACGGGTACTTTTATTCAAAGCTTTGAAAAAAAAAACCATGGTCAACTGTCCTGTGTCCGACACTACCATAGTATATGCCAAAAAATTTTAAATTAAATTAAATTTCTGTTGTCCTGCCAGGAATTCAGATTTTTTCAGTTATTTTCATGTTTTGACATACTTTTATTAAGTAAACCGATGGAGTTGAGCCTGTTGAAGTTTAAAACACTGGAAAATTTCCAAAAACCATATGCTATATGTTTGTTTCAAACTAAATTTCGGTATGAAAAAGGCAGGACTGCCCTGTGCAAACTCACGTGGCAATATCCATAGGGGTAGGCAAAGCATGATCCAGCCTTTGAGTGCCACCTTAAAGTAAATTGTGAGGGCATTCCATCCTCCTTGCACATGGATCTATAGGGTGAAATTCGGTCGCATCTCTTGCTTGCTAAACTCACCAATCAATTGGGTAGAATGTGGGAGTATTAGCACCGGATTTGTTTGACTCTCTTCCTAATTCCTTTAAGTAGAAACTAAACTCACGCTGTGGTTTCTCTTCTTCTCCCTCATGCACAAATCCGGTTTGCCTGTTGCCTTCCTCTAGCTCTTCTTCTGAAAACTTTTCCTCTCCACGTGTGTTCTGAAATTCGTTCTCTTCCACTGTTGTGTTGGATAACAACGCCAGTGGTCTCTGTGCTGGTTGCTCTACTTGTGAGGGAATTGGTTCCTCCTGAAAAAAATTGTTTCGAGTTTTCTACAAGTCTGCTATTTTGACTTAAAACATGCCACCCCCGCCCCAATCGATTTCTTTAAAAGTGTTTAAGAAGGATTCTTAAGTATAATTTCCAGACTATTTCAAAGGGTTTGAGGGCTGTATTGGGAGGGGAAGGTAAAAGAATAGGGTCACTATGTAAAAAGGGCTACTCAACCAAATGTTATTGGGAAGAAGGGCTGTATAAGAGGGAGGGGAAGGGACAAGTAGGCAACCACTCTTGGTTTTTGGGAGGAAGGGGAAATATGTCCTAGTAGCGTCAAAAAGCTGGTAATAGCTGGTTGGCTAACATCCAGAAATTATCCATAAAAAACATATAAATTAGTTTATATTAGGTGCTGCATCACATCTATCAGATGCAGCACTTACATTGGAAGAAAGAGAACCATCCGAATACCAGGGTCCAACAGTGGTTGTTTGAGGTGGCTGTCCCTCCTTTATTTGCTTCACCTCTCTCCCCGTCTGTTTGTTAGAAAGAAGGGTGGTTGAGTCAGGGTCCAGCCCAGTTTGGCGCTCCACTGAGTCGAATTCGCGACTCGACAGAGATACACCCTTGTATTCCTTTGTTTGCTGCCCTTTTAATTGGTGCGGCACTTGATTGGGGAGCAGCAGACAAAGCAGCTCACACTCCTCTTTGGTCTTCAAGGTCACATCATTGGCTACAGGCTGGCCAGGACAGTAGCCCCAGGGGTAGGAGAAGCAGTTGCCATTTTTGTGGTACCACCTCAACACAAACTGGGTCTGTCGGCGGCCATCCTCGCAGTAGAGCTGCAAGGGTTGGCGCCTGCAAGTGAAGGACTCAGCAGTTTGCTTCAAGGAGGTGGGCTCTTAATTCGGTTCAAAAAAAGTTGTGTATTTAATCGACTTACGGCCAATCGGCTGGTGCTGTCGGATGTCAGTGCGACGAGACGGTTGGATTAGTGATAGGACAGGTCTATCGGGGTGTAGCTGCTGCAATTAGTATGTTGAGTTAATGGATTTTTCTAGGTTCTTGGACTACAGGGTGAGTACGGTATCTCGGGAAAGATTTTTTCAAAAACATAAAGTGCTTTGCTCACCTGCTGTTGGGTGTGCACTGCCTCCACTGCAGTATCTCTGAGCTCCATAGTGAATCCACCAGCCTCCAATACTTCCGGTAGGGAGTCACCGTTAAGCTCGGTGTTGTAGAGTCTGAAGAGCTTAGTCAAATCGGGACAACATATTCCAGTCTGCGCTCCACCCGAGAACAGCTCGCAGTCGAAACCTTCGGGGCACTCGTCCATACACAGCAGCAAATTGTCCTGCCCTTCCAACAGGGGACCCTTGCCGTCTGCACACAACATGGCAGAAGACTCATTATGACCAGACGGTGTTGTTTTTAGATGGCTGCTGGTTGGCAGACCCAAGCACGGAACTTAAATGGAAAACTTAAATCTAAACTTGCCCGCATTCAACTCTTTGTACAAATTGATAGGCAAAACTTTTTATTAAAAAGCCGGTAGTACTGCATTGTTGGGTTGGGCGGCTGAGTTGTGCGCCCAGTCACCTTTGATAGCTGCATTGTCGCCCCAGTGAGAATGAGTGACTGGCCAAAAGGTGACTGGACGCCCAACTTCCCTCATGGCAATGTTATGGACTACTTCTGCTGGCCTTATTTACAGTCGAAAGCTTGCTGCAAACCCCACAAGTCGATTGCTGCGCTGAAAGCTTCTCTGGTGAAGGAATGGAACGCTGTTGTATATCCTACTACCTATTTTGTCGCGGGGGGCAGGGCGATCTTGGCTGGTATTTGCTGGTAATGTTTTTTACAGTTAAAAAAGGTTTAAAACGTCACTTACATAGTATAAAAGTGCAGGTGAATGCCAAAAGCATTAGTCTCGCCCCGAAAAACATTTGAATGATTGAAGAAAACGCAAACAATTTCAATTGTGGTGGGGAAAAAAATTAGCAGCAACCTTTTTCCGCCTTAAAAACGATGGCTTGCAGTGGCAGGGAGTGGTGCGCAGAGAAAAGAAGCATCGATGAGGTAATTGATCATCAGCACAGAGGGGAAGCCACTGTTTTTTGTGCTTTCACTTGGCTGGACTACGCTAGAAGGGATAGCTAAAGCAGCTTTTTTCAAATTTAATGACTTTTCTACTTTTTTTTCTCTTTCTAACCTTTTTCACCATAAATAAAAAGGAAAAGGAACAAGTGCAAGTGGAGATTTGACCCCAATTGAGATAGATGTTTGATGAATGCTGCAAAAAAAGTTTTCTCTTGCTGCAAAAATGCTACAATTTTAGAAGGGTTAAAAGATAAGCTCCCCATCCCAAAATTCCTTTTCCGGATGTTCGCACGACAAAATCAAATGTTTACTTGTATGTGTATTCCAATCCAGGAGAAGACTAGTTGGAATCGGGGCGAAGGTGCGGCCGAAGGTGGCCATTTTGATCATTTGTTGAAATAAAGTTATACACCCTTCAAAGCTTTTTGTCTGCTCTTTGTCTCTAAAGGCAGTGTTTTCGAAAAATACAGCTACGCCTACAGTTAAACCTACACCTACAGTCAAACCTACACCTACAGTCAAACCTACACCTACAGTTAAGTCTACACCTACAGTTAGGCCTACACCTACAGTTAAGCCTACACCGACACTGTAGCTGTAGGTTTAACTATAGGTGTAGGTCAAAATTGTAGGTTAGAGACTTAGAATGGTAGTTTAGAGTAATCAATAGCGAGACTCATCTATACATATCTTTTAATGTATGAACAATAGAATACAACAACAAACAAGGAGCAGGGAATGCTTAGTCTACAATTTTACAAGGTCTTAGAGAATTTGTCTCAACTTTCTTGTCTCTATCTCCAGTAAACATCTCCAATCACGTGGTTTTGCTGGGCTTTGGCATGTGTCGTTTCATATGAAGCTTTAAAATGTTAATCTTCACTTTTTAGTGTCTCTTAAACAGCCAACCTGGAGATGATCGGATCTGGCAAAGCATCGCACACAGGTAGGGCATCGAAAGGGTTTAGCGCCGGTGTGCCTCCTCAAGTGCCGGGTCAACTCATCACTTCTAGCAAACTTCCATTGGCAATTTGGCCATATACATGAATATGGCTTTTCGCCTGCAAAAAATCGTCTAATTATGTACATACTCCTTTTTCAGAATCTGAGTAACAAATCTAGGTTGGATTAATTCCACCAAACAGATTATGAGTAGAGACCGGATTCATATGACAAAAATTTGGATCCACAGTTGGGTGGATCCGATCATTTTTTTACCACAATTTTTGACATCCTTTGCTCATTTCGATGTTGATGTCTCTAAGGCGAAAAATCGTAAAGATTCTGAATTTGCCAGTCGTTTTTACACAACTCAACAATTTCACCTTTAAAAAAGCCAACTCACGATATAACGGACTAAATCGAGAGTTAAAATCGAGGGTTCAATCGAGAGTGGGACATTTTAAAGATGAAATTGTTGAGTTGTGTAAAAACAACCGGCAAATTCAGAATCCCTGCGGTTTTTTGCCTTAGAGCAGTGTTTTCGAAAAATACACCTACATCTACACCTACAATTTTGACCTACACCTACAGTTAAACCTATAGCTACAGTGTAGGTGTAGGTTTAACTGTAAGTGTAGGTTTGACTGTAGGTGTAGGTTTCGTTTAACTGTAGGTGTAGGCTTAACTGTAGGTGTAGTTTTAACTGTAGGTTTAGGTTTAACTGTAGGTGTAGGTTTAACTATCCTATTTGGGTTCCTACATTACAGCCTTAATAGCCGCACTTATTGGCGGCTTTTTTTGTGGAAGTAACTAAGGGAATTTCTTTGGCTACTCTACTTATACAGTCGTTCTACCGCAACATTAATCCACTCTTTACTAAAGCAAAGAAACATAAACATTTAATGAAGAGCCCTTCTGGTGGGAAACAACAAAAGATGGGCGCCAATTGAGGGCTACTTGGCTGAATGCTGACCTTAAATCCCCTCCCTTTGATTTGCCGCTTGGTAATGGGATTTTGTTTATGTCAAGGGTCTATTATTTGTTGCTTTTATCACTGTAGCAGAATTGTGCACTCACCACTATGTAGCCGTTGATGTGCTTTGAGATGGGATGACTTGGTGTACACTTTGTCGCAACCTGAAAATCTAGGATTATGCTATGTGGTCAAAATGTAAAACAGTATTATAAAAGGCATGGGCAGGAAAAGTGTTCAAAATCCTTTAGCCCTCCTCCCCAGACTCCCGCGAGCCATTGACTCGTGACTCGCGGGAGTCTGGCGAGGGCTTTTGTGAATTTTATACCCGAATGCTGACTGATGGCTATTGTGCTATATTTACCATGTACCGAAAAGTTGGAATGGAAATTAAAAACCGATGTTCTATTCCTCAATATCTAGATTGAAACATTATGTTTTTGGTACCATTTGAAAGACCTATTTCACTTCTTTTGATTGGTCAATAAAGGTGGGAGGGATGGATGACGGGAGGGATTTTAGTCAACATTTCAGGTGGGAGGGATGACCAGAGGGATGACAGGAAGGATTTTAGGCAGGAGGGATCTGCGGGAGTGAGGGACGCGGGAGGCCAACCCTACTGTATAGTCGTGTTCAACCTATTCAATTTGGCCTAGGATGGCTGCAAAGTATAACGACATATTTTGAGACTAGTTTATAAAAAAAACTAAATATTTGAAGACCATCTTGATTCGGTAGCACTATGAATGAACTTTTTGGTAACTCAATCTATACCATCCATGCATTAATCCGTGCAAAGATATATCGTTTCCAAACAGCCACACCTATCGCAGAAATCTTTATTTATCCAACTAATCCATTCCTTCGATAAACAAAAGGCTTAAAATAGTTTGCGCAAGCCCAACAATACCTGCTTCTCGGCAGTGGTGCACTCTTTTGTGGTTCAACTCCAATCTACTCCTTCTCGGATTCCTCATATAGGTGAAGGGATTGAGGGCACTTGGTGGGCAGAACACCTCAAATTATATCAATGTAAACTAGAAAAAATTGTCAGCAGGTATGAATGGTGTAAGGGCGCTTGATTTTTTTTGAAAGAAGGACAGTTGGCCCTGAGCCTAAGGCTTAGTTCTATAGGTTTAGACTTTACCTTGTTCCTACCTAGGAATTGCAGGTACAACACTTGGGCATACAACTAAGCCTTAGGCTTAGATTAGGGTAGGTCAGCATAGGTTGGCACAGACTCAGCGTATAACCTGTTTCACGGGACCCATAACCACTTGTGACCCGCTTGCACAGCTCTAGCCGCTTAGATATTGCATTTAATTGACTTTTTTACCAGCCGAAAGGCCAAAAAACCCTGCTAAGGGTTTACCTTAGCACAAATTTCAGGTGGGAGAACAACTCCTTGGTGTCTCTCTTCTCCGCCCATCTGGGAAGAGCAGGGTGAATCCACCAATTCATGGCCACTTTCCATTTTAGATTCCACTCTCACAAATGAAGTAGAGGAATGCATAGAGCAACTGGAGGAGGAGGCACTCGACGATATGGAAGACATTTTGTGGGACACGTCTACACCACTACTACCCATCCTCCAGCAGTATTGCTCTGGGCCACTTCCCTCTGATTGAGGGCAGAGAAGGTAAGGATCCGGAAGTGTAGTAGACGGGATGAAGCAAGTGCCTGACACCTCCATTTGACTGAAGTTGGGTTGGTAGTCAGCAGAATACAAGTCCAGTTGGTCGACCTCTTCTAGCTGAGCCAGAGGATATAGATTATAATAAGGACAGCTCTCCCGACTAAATGCTGCCATTTGAGGCCAGCTACCTGCAAATTTTGATTTTATTTTTCAAGGACACTGGGCATGTTAGAGAAAATACGGTAACGTATAACCTCAGTGGTCGGTGGTCAACGACCTTTTACAGCTCAACCACCCGACAATTTGGTACTGACACCATACTCAAAAATGTCACTGAGATTCAGGGCTATATTTTTGATTATGGTGTCAGCACCCAATTGTCGGGTGGTTGAGCCGTAAAAAATGGTTGACCACCGACCGTGGTGACGAGAGAGGGGGGAGGATTGATAGAGGTTATACGATAAGGGCTGTATTAGGAGGGGAAGGGAGTCATAGGGGGCCACTAATTTGAGGGGCCCTTCACCCGTCTCCCTTACTGAACCAGGGCAAAAAGTGCCTCTAGATACATTCCCTGATCCCTAGGTAAATTACCTCACCGTATAACCTCTATTAACCCTCCCCCCTCTCTCGTCAGAACGGTTGGTGGTCAGCCACCCGACAATTGGGCACTGACACCATACTCAAACATATAGCCCTGAGTCTCAGCTACATTTTTGAGTATGGTGTCAGCACCCAATCATCGGGTGGCTGAGCCGTAAAAAAAATGGTTGACCACCAACCGTTGTGACGAGAGAGGGGGGAGGATTGATAGAGGTTATACGGTGTTCTCCATTTATTTTATGGTCATATGAAAACTTGCACAGGACTCTATACCTAAGCTGTGTGAGTGCAATTAGCCTCTAAAAACTATTTTTTTTTAATCAGGTTCCTGCTCTTTGGGCTGTGACTTGCACAATTTTTTAAAAAAATATTACGCAAGTGTTCATACGCCGGTTCAGCTCTGCAAATGAATTGCAGAAAGTGTTTGATACGACCAAAGTTCTGGTTTGCGGAGAAGAATGATAAGAAAATAGAATAAAAAGCAGACTTTTTTGGTGGAGGAAGACAGCTTTAAGCTGGTGAAAGGGGTGAGTAATGTTCAGTCAACATCATCTTCATATTTTGGAGCAGGCAAACTAATAAAAGTTGGCGTCAAGACATGCGCACAAAAATGGAATGGAAATATATAAACACACACAATGCAGCATAGACAAACACACACGGCGCAACCTATTTAGACATATAGCACCACAAAAGATGGGAGGTAGGCACACATTAGAACAAATTATTTTTCATATTGCTTGTCCATTCTGGGACTTAAATTGTGTTGCAACAAGGGTTGGAGAAGAGAAAACATTTTTCTAGGTTGAAAGTGGAGGACCCATCAGGTTGTGGAGGACCCATCAGGTTGTGGAGGATCCATTAGGTTGGCGGATAAGTTCGCGGAATTTTTTTTCCCTCGGAGGAGGCCAGAAGGGTTAGAGATGCGCGCACAGACTTACCTGCGAGATGAATCCAAGCAAGACTCTCGACCATAAATGCATCTAAAGACTCTTTTTGCCCAGCTCCAGTAACCAAAACATAAAAATAAAACAAAAAAAAAATTATGATGGGAGTGTTTCGGCCGAGGGTATTTTGACGGGGGTGTTTCGGGGTGGATCCGGCAAAAAGACCTCAGGAATGTCTGAAATTGAAAACAGAATTTTAAAAAATGGCTTAGTTGCTGGGATATGATCAAAATTAAGAAGGAGGAGGAGGAGGATAAAAACTAAGTTCACGGCTGGCTTTGGTCATATCTCAGCAAGCAGGCCATTTTTAATCAGACATAACAAAGACAGTCTTTTAATGGTTTTTTTCTCAAACCGTTACTCTGATTCATCTCGCAGGTAAGTCTCTGAGCACATCTCTAACCCTTCAAGCCTCCTGCACACCCTATGGGGGAACGGGAGGCTTGAATGCTAGGGGTCAAGACCGAGCGATTAGAAAATGTGTGCTGAGTGTTCGGGTGGGTGGGAATAGTGTTGAGGGTGTTGTGCAGGTGGATGGAGCCAAGATTACCTGGAGCTGCTGGGCTGCAATATTGGTTGAAGGCAGTGGCACCAGAAGGGGCAAGGAAGCTCAGCATAGCTTTGTCGATTTTGTTAGAAATGTTGTCTGAAGTAGCAAGTAGTTACTAAACATTCTAAATTATTAGGTTGTGTCATACCGTATTCTCTCTATAGAACCACACCCCCCCCCCTAATTCAAAATCGTGTTCTTGGCATTGTGTTTTTGGCATACTTTTTGGAGACAACTCCCAAACAAGTTACCACTCAAATTGTAGCTTATTGTTTTAGCTATAAATTAGGTGGTAAATTGCCTAAGACTTATTTGCAAAAAGTAGGCCAAAAACACAATGCCAAAAACACGATTTTGAATTAGCGGGGTGTGGTTCTATTGGAGAGAATATGGTACTCAACCAAACTTTATTGGGAAGAAGGGCTGTAAGGAAGGAGAAGCGAAAATTAAGGAGCCAATCTGTAGGAAAAGAGAAGATCTTGAACATAGTTTCTCTTACAGGGACCTACCACATAAAGAAGCTCTGGTATGCATGCTATTTTCATGCATCCAAAGCTGTTCTCCAATGATTTATGTCCCAGGTATGCTTGTGAATCCAACGAAGTGAATCCAACCCACAAGAGAAATCGAAAAGAAAACCATCTTGTTGGCCCAACCTGCTCTTGAGCACACCTTCTTGCAGGGCCACTCCCCCTTTGTTTGTGCTGGCAGTTAGTGTATGCACAGAGATTAATGTTATTGAGACAAAGTGAGAGATTCCCGCTATCCTTTTACATCCATTCTACAGTAATCTGTCTTAAATAATCAAATGCTTGCCAACAACTAGTTCAACCAACCCACCAAAACCAGAATTTTCTCAGCATTAACTTTTTCCAGCAACAAAAACACACCAACGGGACAAATTTTTTTCTATTGGTGAGTATTTGTACAGTCAAACCTGGATAAGCCGACACCCCTAAATTCAAAAAAATGTGTTTGTGGCATTGTGTTTTTGACCTATGTTTTGCTGGTGTCTTCTAAGCATGTTATATACCAAAATTTAGCTTAGATTCTAGGCTACGTTTTGGTATATAATATGCCCAAAAGACACCAGGAGAGCATAAGTCAAAAACACAATGCCACAAACACATTTTTTTGAATTTAGGGGTGTCGGCTTATCCAGGTTTGACTGTATACCAATGAGATGGCGCTCGGACTGGGCTGAAATTTGGAGGAGACAAATGGGTCCAAAAGAATGCCTGCTTTCAGTCTGCTTATTTTGGCTGTCTTGATGTAGTAATCAGTGCATCTTCGCTTTTTTTTTATTTTATCAATTTGCCGTTATATAAGTCTTAAATTAGGGCTGTCCCTTCGCGTCTTTTCCAGCAATGAAGTGACTATGCAGCCAGTAATTACGTCCTTTTAAAAATAGCGTGATAAAAAAACAAAAAGTGACACAATTGTTAGATAAAATTTAGATCAATGAAGTCTTGGCAGCTCATATGAAGACGTATCATAGTGGATGGTGTAGAGTGTGTTGTGAGGATACTCAGCAAGCAATTGTTTCCGAAAAAAACCCCATTTGGTATGATCTATATCAGTAAATTTGTGTAAAACAGTGGAATATTGTTGGTTGCAAAAAGCCTTATGACGTCAGACTAATTTTGAGAAAGGACTCCTGCCGGCTTACTGCACCGCAGATATAGTGTCCCATAAAGAAAAATTAGAATTTACACAAGAGAGGGTCCAGGGGTCTAGTGGGTCCAGGGGATCCAGAGAGTATACCGGGTCCAGGGGGTCCAGAGAGTATACCGGGTCCAGGAGGTTCAGGGGTCTAGGGAGTCCAGAGGGTATACCGGGTCCAGGGGTTTATGGAATCTTCCATGTCCGCGGGGTCTACCGGATCTGTAGCTAGAATTTCAGCAACGCGTAAGCGTTGCCATAGGCTCAGAGCAAACGCGAAGCAATTCTTAAACGCCCCATATAGCTCTTTCCCTAGTTTTCTTTGAAAAGCACTAATTTTGCTCTCAAAGATGCAAAACCTTGGCTCAGCACAGTCGAGCCTCCCTATAACAAGTAGAGCCCTATGCGACAAGTGGCTGCGTTTCTACCTTGGTCCCTTCTCTTCTTCTTAAACCCTTCCAAGCATTTTTGACACGCTAAAAACGATAAGAAAGCTAGTCATAGAAAGTCGGTTTTTGGAAAGTAGACAATTTCCATGTTTTGTCATGGGGGACCAAGGTAAACAACCTTATAAATGATATTTTCAGACCTCAGATAATACACCTAGGCATACAATTAAGTCTTAAGTTTAGGTTAGGCCAGTGTGGGTTAGTCAAGACTTAACGTATGCCCTGTTTCACCTATGTTTAGTGGCTTACTACTGACCTACGCTAGTCTACCCCAAGCCTAAGGCTTCGTTGCATGTAGGGCTGTGGCTCGAAGCAAGCGCTCAGCTCGACAACTTCAAGCTTCGAGGGGGTCTTAATCTCTATGAAAAACTTTTCAGATTTAATTTTTTGTAGTTTTATTTAAGGAAAATTGTGGCAGCGCAGTGGAGGAGATGCTCGTAAAACCAACGTCTTCGGGTTGGGTTTGAAATATTTTTTCGCCTTAAATATCAATTACCCAATCCCATTTTAGACAACGAAAGGACTATGCGAAAAGAGAGTGTACTAATCGGATGGAAAGCAGTTGCACCGGATGAAGGTTATGCTTGGGTTGTTGTTTTCGCATCTTTTCTCATACATGTGTTTGCTGATGGATTCGTACACTCCTTTGGAGTCGTAGGGCAATCACTAGTAAAGGTGCTTCTCTTTCTGTTGAAAATCCTATGATTTACTCATTACTATTACTTTCAGAAGTACGATTACAGCAATCGGGAAGTGTCAGCTATTCTATCTATGACTTCTGGGCTAATGTATGCTACGGGACTGATTGCGGCTGTTTTGTGCGATAAACTTGGCTGCAGAGTGGTAACTATCTTAGGAGCTCTTCTTGCGGCTACTGGGTAATCTATTAAACGGGCTATTATTTGCTTGCCTACGCTTGTTCATTACAGTAGTTGTGTGTCGTATTTTGCTACTCGATTGATCCATCTCATCTTCTCTGTTGGAGTACTTATGGGCATCGGGTTTGGTCTGATGTACTGTCCTGCAATCGTGATGGTTACGGTCTATTTCGAGAAGAATCGATCATTGGCTACCGGCATTAGTGTTTGCGGCTCTGGTGTTGGAACATTTGCATTGGCGAAGCTTATGAGCTACCTTATAATAAAGGTTGGGCAGGATAATTTGCTCACGATTTTCCCTGTCTACGGAGGTATGTGTGCAAGCGAACGTTTTTGTACATTTTTGCTGTTTTCAGGTATTTTGCTTCTGGGTGTCCCTTGCGGATTACTTTTCAGACCCGTCCCTATGGAGCCTATTTACGAAGAAGATGGCAGAGAATTGGCCTTGAATAAAAGCAGGGCTGACACAAAATTACGAAAGATTAGTTGTCTTGGGTATGACATTCACTTTTATCACCGCCTTACCGTGTTCACTTTTAAAGAAAATGCTGCAACTTTCTGAGGTTTTCTTTGTTGTCCAATGCTTGCTTTATGATTTACGCCCTTTCGAGCGTCTTTGTCACCATCGGTTTCAATGCAGTACCAATGTTTCTCCCAATGAATGCTGAAGCTGTGTTGAACCAGGGAAAAGAGGTAGCAGGCAATACTGTTTCTTTCTATGGTACCTTTTTCATTTTCATTGAAGAATATTTTGTATTTGTTTTTAGGTTTCGCAAACGTATGTGGTCGACTGTTCTTTGGATGGTTGTGCGATCGCCAATTGCCCTTTAAATGGGGAAAAAACAGAGAGAGAAATCGAGTGTGCATATTTGCTGTTGTCTTGATCAGCTCTGGTGTTGCCTGCTGCTTCGTCTGGCGAATGGTCGATTTTGCACTCTTCTTCGCTTTTTCTTCATTCTTCGGCTTTGTTGCAATTGGTTCTTTGACTTCGATTTTGCTAGTAGACTTTATTGGTGTTGATCGCTTGACAAGTGGACTTGGTCTTTTATTGCTTTTTCGTGCCATCGCCTGCATTCTAGGGCCTTTTATTGGGGGTAGTCTATTAATCGCTTTTATCGTTGCGTTTATATTGACTCCTCAGGGTACTTGTTTGATCTAACTGGTGATTACGCATGGACTTTTGCTTTCTTCGGCTTTTGCTTGATTACTGGCGGGCTTCTGTTTCCACTTGCTCGTGTCCTCCCTGGTCGATACGTCGAAAATGAGAATAAAAATTCTGACCGAGCAACGTTGACGCCGATTCCTGGAAAAAAGAATAAATGGGTCCGAGCGAAGAGAATCTGTAGTAAATGTAATGGTCTTGGTAATTTGTATGAAGTTTAATTAGTGTTTTTGACCAAAAAAACTACTTTGTAGGTGTTTTGATGGTTTGTTCATTTCGTTTGCTTAACTTGAATTCTTTCTCACAAAACAACATTTGGTTGCCTCTGATGCTTGTCTATGTTTATTGTTTCTCAGCCTTTATTAGTTCCCCATTTATTCTTGTTTTTCGGCTCACGAACGTTTTGCGAATAAACGTAAATGCAAAATATGACTAGTTCGTCACAGTTAGTTCACCACTTTTTAAGGGCCAGTTCTTCATGGCTAGTCTATTTCGGCTTTTTTGGCCGAAAAGCCAACATTTTCTGCTTTTTGGTTCGTCCGGCCAAAAGTTTCGGCTTGGGTTCGGCTTTTCGCCTCGGCTGGCGAAAATGTCGGTCGACCGACAATCCTAATAATCAACCATTAATAAATCTTGTTTCATAAAATTTGCGCTGGTAAAAACGGCCAGGGAAGCTTGATAATTAGAGGGGGACGCATCATTTTTAAGCCCCCTTCCCCATAGGTGCTTAATAATTAAAAATTCACCGTGTTGATATTCACATCCACCGAGTGGACAACCACATTAAGAATGAGATTTATTGGCTTACTTGTCTTTAAACATAACTGTAGGCTTGCACCACTATTTCTCTTCCTTACACAGACCAAATTCCACTCTTTGAAAATTGCTTGAGAATATGGTTTCTATGGCAATTCTTCGAAATAAAATTTGAGGAATTGGTTATGCGGTATTATTTTGCTAAACACTCCAGCTTACACATCACTATTGTCCGAATTTGACGATATGGTAAGCCTTAATTTGAGTAACAAAATAAAAAAAATAAACATTGTTTTAGCTACTTTCCCGTCTCCGACCCGGAAGAAAAAAGAAAGAGGAGGAACAACAACGACGAATGGATGGGATCAAAGGGCTAGATGAATTCCTGGAAAAGCGTGACTATACGGGGGCAGTCTCTTTGATGGAGGTTGGTTGGATTGAATTTTTTTTTTGTAATTTTTTCTGATAAACTCAACTTTCTAGCATGAGCGCAAACAAGCCAAAGATGCAGGAGAACCCACCACTTTTCTATGGCTTGGCTACCTTTACTTTCATGCTGGAGACTACCGCAAGGCTTGCGAAGTAGTTCTTAACTATGTATTTTTCTTGTAATATTAGGTTGCGTCATGAGTACTACGGTTTTTGTTCAAAGGTTCGATTTGCACTATTGTTTTTTTATTTATTTTTGCTTTGTTTCTGCTTCTATTCAATCTGTTTCTATCCAGATATTGCTCCATCGTATAAATAATATAAAAAAAACCATATCACGAAGTGAAACCTTTGAACAAAATCCGCAGGACTTATGACACAACCTAATAATTTAGAATGTTTAATAACTACTTGCTACTTCAGATAATATTTTTAAAAGTACACAACCTAAACCCAAATTTAGGTCTTGGAAATTCTGATAAGTCAAAAGGACTGTCCCGCGGAAGCTTATCTCTGTCTGGGCTGCTCTCTCTTTTTCATGGCAATGTATGAGGATGCTAGGAAGGCAGCTGACAAAGGTGATACTTTTAAACTAATATATTTATGTTGCAATTTATTCTACAGGTCCAAAGAATGCATTGCAGAATAGATTGCTGTTTCATGTGGCTCACAAGTTGAATGACGAGAGGAAGTTGATGTTGCAGCATTCTCAGTTGAAAGACATCATTGAGGTGGCATACAATCTAAACTACCTTTTATTTCATTTGAAGCGCTTGCAGGACCAATTGTGTTTGGCATCCATCCACTATTTGCGCTCCCACTACCAACAAGCCATTGATATTTACAAGAAGGTGTTGAGTAAGCACAAGTCAGTATACAATATAAAAACTTTATAACTTCTCCGTTTGGTGGTTCTTGACGCTCCGATTGACGTGATAGTCGGTGGCAGCCTCGGTAGGAGAAACAGAAGGATGAGGCAGCAGATCGCAGCCCTTCTCAGCGATGGATTGCATAACTCTTCCTTCCACATGGGAATGGGCGTTGTCGTGGTGGAAGACAATTTCTTTCTTCTTCCTCGGTCTTTTGGCTTCGATAGTTGTCTGGAGGCGATCAAGCTGGGCGAGATAAACGTCGGAGTTGAGATTATACTGCTTTTTACCATCTCTTTCCCGAATTTTGCCATTTGTGCTCGACATCTGAAAGAAAAAGTTGTCAGAGGTTTAGCCAGGTTGTCACAGACTCGTTCTATTCCACAGCGTTCAGCAGGGCTTGATCATCGAAGTTGGATGGGCGTCCTCTTCCAGTCTTATCCTCGAAACTCGTATTACCGGATTTGAAGCGATCGAACCATTCTTCCACCGTTCTTTTCCCAATTTTTCCTTCTCCAAAAACATGGCTAATTTCGCGAAAAGTTTCGGCTGCCCTCAAGTCGCTTTCGAAGCTCCTTTCCCAAGTGACATAGTGTCTGTAATAGCTATATGTGTTGCAGAAACTATCTGGCATTGAATGTCTATCTTGCTCTGTGCTACTACAAACTGGACTACTACGATGTGTCCATGGTGGCTGTTACAGCTTGTTAACCCTGCTGACTGATGTGTTTTAGGAAGTGCTTCAGACGTATCTGGAACAGCACCCGGACAGTCCGATAGCCGTCAACCTTAAGGCCTGCAACCAGTACCGTCTCTACAACTCCAAGGCTGCAGAAGGGGAGTTGAAGGAGGCTCTCAAGCATTTGTCTCACAGTGAGTTGAACTTCGCCAAAGACATCCTGCTGCACAACACTGTAGGTTCTAATGCATCGGTCATGCGATATTTGCACACCAAAGTATATAACTGATTTTTTTTCGCCTAGTAGATGTCTGTGCGTCTATCGCAGCGTTTGTCACTGTTTTCTCCTTTTTTTGGAGTTTGGTTCCTTTGTTTTTATCTATCACATGGACAGCAGCTAAAACTGTTTAACATAAATTTCATGACGGCCACCTACTGCATAAAGAAGCCCCTACAAGTAGTTGTTCGGTACTTGTGGGGTGCTTTTTCGACTGATATGCCTCTAGGGTAAAAAATATATATGTTCGTATAACTTCTGTTAGTAGAAAAGGGAAGATGGGCAAATGTTGTGGTGCGTAAATTTCGCGTAAGCACTGCATCCCCTTCATCATATGCTTGTTCTAGGTGGTGTTTCGGAATGGAGATGCGGCCCTGCAAATACTGCCTACTTTGGTGGATGTCATTCCAGAAGCTCGCCTCAACCTGGTCATCTATCACTTGAAGAAGAGTGAGTGTTTTTGCCTCTAGAAGTTGCTCAGCTATAGCCTCCAAAAGTAGTCCAACACGATTATCCTACTCTACTGCCTATTTTTTGAGCAAAATTTGACTTTCTGCCTTGGTCCTACAAGGTAAACTACCTTATATTAGGCAATTCTACTATGTTTTGGTTACTAGATTGGGCAAAAAGTGTCTTTAAATGCATTTATGGTCAAGAGTCCTGCTCGGATTCATCCCGCAGCTAAGTGTGTTTCTTTATGCGGTAGGGTATTAGTATTTGCATCAGTAAAGTGGGCGGGGAGATGGCATCATATGGATGTTTTCAGACTTTTTATGAATTTTTTTTGACCACTAATGATGAGCTCAAAGTTTGTCCAAAAACTTTTAGTTACCTATATACTAATGGGTAATCTCGTTGCAATTCTTTTGGAAACCACTGTATTCCAGACGACATTGATGCAGCCTTCGTGCTGATGGACCACATGGAGCCGCACAGCACTCAGGACTTTATGTTGAAGGGCATCACCTACTGCTTGAAGGGCACTGAAGACGACTCTGTGAGCATACCCACACAGTATGTACATCAATTACTTTCGGTTTTAGAAGGGACATTTGAAATCAGCTGCTCAATTTTTCAAAGCAGTGGGAGAGTCTACTTCTGAGTGTGGTAGGCATGTTTATACATACCCTATATTTCCTGTTATAAAGGGTTTAGCTAAAGATTTAATTGGTCCATAAAAAGCTCTATGCTACTTCATAACAGCTTAGAGTCGAGTTGATCTTCGTCGACGGTTCTGCTGTGACGGCAATTGCTGCTGCCATATTCTCTTCGCTTCTTGCAGTTCTTGATCGACCTCATCCGCTTCTGTTCTTGTCTCTATCGATTTACTATTGCTTCACTGACTGTTTTGGAGTGGACCTTGAAGAGCTTCACAATATCACCTATCTTCCTTGCCTTGATTGACTAAAGTTACGGAAGCTGGTCGCAGATCTTCCACCTTTTGACTTCCAATTCTAAAAAAACAATAGCAAAAGCAGCCACTTTTCACCAAATGTCCGCCTAATTTTGGCTTAACTTGTAGTTATGATGAGATTGGTATATTGCAGACACCATAGCTGGTCGGCAGTGCATGGCTTCAGCCTACTTCCTTCGCAAACAGTATGATGAAGTTCTGGTTTATTTGAACTCAATCAAGGTGGTTATTGATTGCATGCAGTGGAATAATTGTTGACTGTAGACCTTCTTTGCCAAAGACGATGTATTCAACTTCAACCTGGGGCAGACTGAACTAATGTGTGAGAACTATGAAGAAGCGGAGAAGAGCCTGACAAGTGTGGCCAGTCACGTCCTCACCTCCTCTTTGACCTACTGCTTGTGTTTGGCTAGAGCATGTGAGTAATGGATGGTAGTTGACTGTATGTATGAGTGCAAGTTGTAGATATAGCCAATGGCAAGACAAGACAGGCATGGAGTCTCTACCAGAAGGAGCGCCATCTGCCCAGCTCTATGGTGTTGTTGAGGCTGATTGCCAATGACTGCTACAGGGTTAGTCATGCATATGCAACAAGCAGTAAAAGCACTAATCTGAGGCGCTTACAGAAAGAAGAGTATGTGCATGCAGCCAAGGGATTTGATGAGTTAGAGAAGAGAGATGACTCCGCCAGAGCCTACCACAACACTGCCAAAAGGGCCTCTTGTGTAGGCATCCTCAAGTTGTTCACTGTCAATAAGGCAACCACGTAAGTGAATTGACAAAAAGTATTGGCAAAAAATATATAAGATTCTAAAATTTGCCAGTCGTTTTTACACAGCTCAACAATTTCACCTCTAAAAAGACAACTCTCGATATAAGAACATACACCTATACGCCTACACCTACAGTTAAACCAACACCTACAGTTAAACCTGAACCTACAATTAGGCCTACACCTACAGTTAAACCTACACCTACAGTTAAACCTGAACCTACAGTTAGGCATACACCTACAGCTACTGTAGGTCAAAATTATAGGTGTAGATGTAGGTATATTTTTCGAAAGAGTACTCTAAGGAAAAAAATTGCAAGGATTCTGAATTTTCCAGTCGTTTTTACACATTTCAACAATTTCACCTTTAAAAAAGCAAACTCTCGATATAAGAGCACTCTTTTTGAAAAATGGGTGCTCTTATATCGAGAGTCGACTGTAAACGATTCCTAGGTCAATTTTGGTGCTTTTAAAGTCTTACGTGTTTCTAGCATTGGAGAAAATTTTATTTGAAAGGAAAAAAATTAATATTTGCAGCTATTATTTAATAAACTACTAGTAATAATGTGGTACTTTCAGAGACCACCTCCGAGAAGCCATCCACATGCTGGAGCACGACCCCAACCCACTCACTCAGAATGTTGCGTCTGTGGCAAGGAAATGGGCTGCAGAAGCCAATGTTTATTTCTAACAATAAATTAGAGCTGTACAATTAAGCTTACACAAGATCAGGAAAAATTGAAGGGAAATTATAGATTATTTATGGTAAAGAGACACAAAAGAAATTTTTTGAACATTCTTTTATCCGTAACGCGTTGTTTGACTACTAGACATCGTAAGTGATAAATTTTTTGATGGTCAAATAAAACAGATTCGACTAAAAATTACTAAGACATGAAAAAGGCTGCTGATAATTCAAATATTGCATGAAAACGTTAAAATATAATTCAAAAATTAGAAACAACTTTTGGCGTTTTGTTGTCTTTAGGGGTGGTCAGGAATTCATATTTTAAGAGTCTGTGGCTTATTCACTTCTCGTGGCTTTTTTTATGGTATTAGGTTAATTTTTTTGAGCTTTTTACAATTTTTACAGAATGGGTCTCCATCTCATTAGACTGTAGGGATTCGCAATCGGCTGATTGAAGTGTGCTCCAAACAGAGGATGAGACATGGGTCTTCAAACTTGCAGTGGCTTTTCTACTAGCCTTACTTGACTCCGTGCAGCTTTTTTCTGTGGTAAGACTGCAAGAGGACTACAGCAAAGACGGAAAAGAGCTAGAAATCAGAACAAGAGAGAACATATTCAAAACTTGTGTCTACAGGGTGGAAATCGAGATATGTAAAAAAGGTGGATGTGTCTACTATAAAATTGCTTCCGCCTAATTTTTTCGGATGCTTCTTGTCCGGACAATTTTCCCGAAGATTTTACATTGTTCTACTTTATAATAAACTATATATATATATTATGTATATTTGTGTGTTCTATTGCTTGTAAAAGTGTTGGGAGTATTCGCCTAACACTCCTGTTCCTGCTCCTCCCACAGGGGAGTGTTGAATGGAGGCAACAAGTAGCGTGCCCTGCTCCACTCTACTCACAGCTGTACTGACCCCCAATAACATTTGGGTTTGCTGGCAACTGTATTGCTGTCTGGAGGCCGCAGTATTGACCATGCTGAACTTGGTCCTCACCCACAACCATCCCCCACAGTTGGCTAGTAGACGGTAGTAAGCGGTGATGGACTGATGTTGGCGGAGCACTGAACTGTGCAAAGTCATTTACTGTGACAAGAAGACTGCAATACATTACCGTTGATGTGGGCATCCCTTACCACATCCATGTCCTCCACATGCACCAGTTCATACAGGGACTTGTCCACCAGGCTGCCTGCTCTGTACCCTAAATTCACAACCACGGATAAAAACTTTAAGCAATCACAATCAACCAGTGAGAGCAGCCACCCTTGAGTCCACAAACACCATTTTAAGGGAGAGATCAGTGCGGAACATCCACATGCTCGAGCTCAGTCTGACCTCATTAAGGCCATAAGCCACCAGGGGTTGGCCATACCCAATGAACCGGCAATCATCATTTGCTATCTCCAAATGGGCAATTATTGGAGCGAAAAACTTTACAGAGAATAGTTAACAACCCACTATACGGCCATTGAAGTGGATGGGCTGAATTTGGATATATACGCATATAGTTGGCTGTAAGCTAGTGAACCTTGTAGCCATTGACAGTAATGCCAGCATTCCGCCTGCCAAGAGCACACTTGAATCTGAGAGTGAATCTGATCTCAGGGTCCAGCACAGCCATCAAATGGGAATTAACTCCAATGGCCAGCAGAAGATGGGTCATCTCTGTGTCTTGTACATGCACCACACTGCTCACACAGGCACCCACCATGTCCACCTGGGAAAGGCCTAGATGCACGGCTGCTGTCTCTGACACATACACCTACAATAGAATACACTTTAAATTATACAATGACTACGATTAGTAGTGACTCTACTATTTTGCCCATATAGTCGAGGATGACTAAGAAGCCACTCAGGGTCTGGAAGACATTCAAGGCATACTGTTTCATAAGCTCATCGTCTTGCTTGGAAGAAGAGCAGGAGACAGGATGGAAGGCGGAGGCTGGCGAAGGGCCAGACCAGCCATTCTGCTGTTGGGGCACAACAATCATAGTCGTCAACATTGTACTGCTCAACAAGCGGCGCAATTGGATGTGTGCCGCTGCAATGCGAATAACCCCCGACTTATCCAACTGATCTCTTATGGGGCTGGATAGAGGCAGTAATTGACTGCAAAATTATTTTTGATCAATATCTTTTGATCCATAATTAACCTTAATTCAGTGACTGCTTGCTTCTCTTTCTCTCGCCTACTTCGACTAGCCTGATTGAGGGGTGAATGGGTGGGGTGAAGGCGTTGCATCGTGGCACAAGCCATCTCATCCAGTGCACTCCGTCTGCCTCTTCGCTTTGACATGGTGTAGTGCATTCGGAGCAACAATCTTTCGAATGGTTGCTGTGTGAATTGCTATACAATTTTCTATTCAATAGTAATAAATAAAAGGCTAATAAATTATGCATTCAGCAGTCGCTTAGACCCTTTTGTAAATAATTTGAGGAATGTTAAAATTGAAAATGGTGTACATTTTTGCAGCTTTGAAGGGAATCATATAAATTAAAAAGATTCATTTCTTCCAGTGACAATTCTAAGTGTTTTACCTAGCAAAGTTTATTCGACAAAAGACACACAATACAACGTCCTTACCTAATATAACACTCTAATATACGTTGACTTTTAAATGGTCAAACAAAGACAAAGTGACTTCGACACCCATAAAACAGGCTGCACTGGACGGAAGAATTCGACACGATCTACAAAAAATTGCCAAAATAAAAGTAATTACAGAAGACACAAAGCTTACAAAGGAACCCAGCCACGGAAAAGAGTTCTTGACACACTTAGCAAACTTTCCTGGTGCCATATTTCTTTGAAAACGTCTCGGATTCCCTTTGGGTATTTTCCATGTGGAGCTATTTGCAGTCGCGATTTTAGGACATCAAGTGGAAGAGATATAAGCCCCACCACCAAACCTGCAGTTCCTCCGGCACCAATTATCGACCTGAAATGACTTACTTTCAAAATCAAAGTACAAATTTTGACCGACCATGGTGAGAGTTTATCAGAAAGAGAATTAGAAGAGAACTTTTTCTTCAACAAATCATAGACAGCCATGTACAAAGCACCAGTCATAGCCCCTAAAAGACAAATTTGGATGTACAAAGAAAACACAGGGATATCCAGGTTGAAAGAACCAATCAAGAAAACTGTACAACAAACCGTGTGGGAACTAAGAAATTCACCTTTAGCTAATGTCACAGTAACACCTTGATAGAGGTTTTTCACACCACCTTCTTTAAAAAGCTTAACAAGAACTTCAAAGGGACCTTCGTATTTGACGGCATTTTTTTGGACTTGTAAAATGCTTTTCACTCTATCAGCAGGAGAAGCAACTAGAGAAGTGACACCACCAGCCATGGCACCGATCGCAAGATTTGAGGCGAAGGTCGCTTTGTTCGGCTCATCTTGAAAGATAAAGCGTCCCAAAGCACAACCACCAAAGAACATTGCAGAGAATGGAATAGCCATCGCCATGGGCACAGAAATCCCTTTGTATAGCGCCTTTAAACAGGGTCAAAATCTACGTTCTGGTAAACAAATTAACCAACCGAGATCCCTTCGCTGGAAACAATCTTCATCAAGCAATCGTAGGAGCCACTAACTTCTGTTTTCGACGCAGTTTGCACACGAATTTTGACCGTCTCAAAGGGATAACCAACAGCTACTTTACAAGCACCACCAATTCCACCAGCGATAAAGTTCTTTAACGGCTCTTTCTTCGACATTGTCACTACAGTAGCAGTTTGACTAAATAGAACACATCTCAGTCTATAAAATTTATTGAATTCACAGAAAATGACGGCAAACTACTCAAACAACTCCGTTAAAATAATTTTAAAACTTTGAGAGGAGATTTGAGCCCAAAGTAGCACCACCAAAAACAAAATTTTACTCATGTCATAATTTTCTCGGCAAAAACTTTTACTCGCAATGGGAACAGACACTAGGTAAATTTTCCCACACAAATTCATCGTGCACTTATGCACTCATCATGAAGCAAATAGGTGTCCACTTGGCGTATTTTTTTCTTCTTCTAACTTCTGCAAACCACTTGAATAGACTAATTAGATTGTCATGCAAAAAGTTTGATTGGGATGAATTACCGTTTTACAGGACCCTTTTTATTTTTTTTTTGTAATATTCATCAAAGTACAATTAGGCGTCTGCAAACCTTTTATCTACTGCACTCAGAAGTCTTCCTGATATAGTTGGCGGCTTTGCAGCCGAATACTTTTTCACGGCCTTTCAAAATCATGTTTTATGTTCATTACAAGGTCCACAGATCGAATATTTCAAAAGCAAGATTTAGGTTTCAAAAGCATGGTTTTGAACCAAAAAATTTCTCAAAAGCAGGAAAAAAATATCTATTCGGATAACAACAACAAACATTACGAAAATCTCACTAATTGTTTTCCATACTTCACGCTTCTTTGCGCTACTTTGATATTTCATCTTTATTTCAGAAAAAGTAGCCGAAAGCTTCATCACATTGCAACAGAGTTGGTTAGATTAGGTTCGTTAGGCTAACTTCACACAACTTCTCGGTACATTCTCGTATGTGAATTGGCTGGTGGCGAACCTGCCGAGAATAAATCACGAGCAGATGTTCTTCTAAGCATATTTAGGTGCAAGCAGCTCCTGTTACGTAGCGGCACCGACACATTTAGTAAAAATCTTTATTAAAATGCATTTAGGCATACATATACGCGGCTAGATTTCGTAACGTACATACCACTCGACTTGGTCAAAATTATTATTTAAGGGTTTATTCTTTAGATGCTTTTCTTCCAGAAGTCGTCGATGTCAAGCCTAGCGCGGAGTCTTTGCTCGGTTCATGGGGTTTTGCTTCATGTATTCTAAATTTGTAAAAAAAACCAATGCAACAACCAAAAACTTTTAAAGCACCTTTAGCTTCCTGCAAATGAAGAGGCACAACACGATGGTTTTTCTGAAGAGATCGCTTCTTCGGATCACATTCACAGTATTCTCCACAGAACGGATGTCCAAACCCTGAAGCACTACCACGATTTAAAGACGAACGATTAAGGAAAGGGATACAGTAATTACCACAAACTTCAGCCGTCAAAGTGCACTTGGGATAATACCTGAACATATACAATGAGAAACTTAATATCGGAAAAAATGGCCGACATACTTGCAAAGCTCTCTTGGATGCCACAATCGACAGTTCGGCTGCTCCTGTCTATGACTATGATCATCCCATTTAAAGCACTGCGGGGCCGGTTTAACAAACTTCAGATTAGCCAAGTTAATACCTGTTAAAAAAAGTCTAGAGAACTCAAAACAATTAATCTGACTTACCGTTAACAACCGTAGCTCCATTTAAAGTACGCAACCTTCCAGAAGCAGATGACGTAATTGATGGAGGAGGTGGTGGCTTCGAAATGTTGACCAGCAAACCATCTCGGCTACCCTGAACATCATTGTTGTTTCTGTCAAGACGTGGAAAATTGGAAGAAGGTCTGTTGACGAAGTTCCTTCTTTCTCCAAACAACAGCGGATTCATATTTGCAGACGGCATTCCTGAGGCATTTCTGATAGAAGAAAAAGCATTCAAATTCTGCTGTTGACGGTGATATTGCGCATCAATTTTTGCCACACTGGCATAATTTAACATGCCGGAAGAAGAAGCAGCAGCATTAGAACCGAAGTAACCAGTATCACCAAAGTTGCCGTTGAAAGTATGGCCGTCAAAGATTCCATGACTGGAAACGTAAGCAGCAGCAAGAGAATCTTTGGTGTGCACAACTCTGGAACCAACAGTCTTTGAGCGAGCACTTAGCTAAACGACCATGAAGTTAAACTGGAAACAGAAAGACCGAGCTATAAACCATTGGAGGCACCGAAAAAGCTGGTTCTTGGAATGAAACATCTGAATTCATAGGCACAAACACATCATCTTCATCATTGCGGCGAAAGTCGGCAAGCGCTGCGAAATATTCACTGGCCTTCGAAGTGGTTGGCACATTCTGAAAAGTCGAAATAAAGATAAAGTTTAATTCAGCGAAAAAAAAGTTAAACCTGCTTAACTTTATCGTGAATTGGATAACACGAAAGAAATTCTTCGAGGGGAGTAGTATGCTGCGCTTCCTAGGGATGAAAGTGAAACCAGAAAACTTGAAGCAGAAAGCAAAAAAATACCGTTTCTTTAGATTCCTTGAAGGTCCTCGAGAAGTAGCCAAACCCATATTGATTTGCCCCTTCCATACCTCGCACTTCCTGAATCCAACTGATTGAAGAATTGAGTAGACAGAAAGAACAGTTTATTGAGCTAAAAAGAACTTGACTTTAATTAAAAACTTTCTATTAGTAATAAGCAGTTTTTAGCAAAAAAAATTACTAATCTTTATATCAGCAACAGAAACTTTATAGAGAGCAACTCTGGAACAGGCACCCCAGTCAGCTCTAGAACAAACTGGGTGCTCATCTAGAGTTGACTGAGATGCCTGTTCCATACTTTAACTCTTTATAAAAATGATCACCACACAATAAACGATTATGCCGCTTCCTAGAACAGATAGCACTCCATAGTGCACACTAGGGTTCAACGATGTCTATTGTTCAGCATCACTACACGTCCGATGTCCAGTCCGGTAATAATATGGCACATTTTCGGGCACTTTTTTTATAAGAAATTAACACATTTTGTCTCGAAATCGTTTTCCAATCTTTTTGTTTGGTTTTCTTTGTGACAAAAGAAAACTAACGTTTTATCATAGTGCTGAAGATTTGAAATTCCTAATTCGCTGTTAATTTTTACGTGGTTGGACTAACTACATTGGATTACATTTTAGCACTGACTACATTTTAGTTCCTAAGCAGCGATCAAATCAACGTGCAAGATGAGTTATGCTTCATATTCGGTCTCTATTCTCTCTTCATTTATACTTCTCTTCACGGGTTATTTTTTGAATGGTGTGTGTTTTGTAATTTTGTTATTTTAGCGTTATTTTATCTTCTGAATGGGCAAGGCGATCGTGTCGACATCGGTTGGTTTTTGAGTGACACAGCACCAGAAATGTGGGCGGCTCTAGGCATTGTGCTCGTACTTTCTCTATCTGTTATTGGAGCTGCTTGGTAATCAAACATGAGTTTACGTTTTTTACCTACAAATAACTTTTAGTGGAGTTGGGACTACAGGTGTTTCGATTATAGGAGGAGGAGTGAAAGCACCTAGGATCAGGACAAGGAATATGGTATCGATCATTTTCTGCGAAGCTGTTGCTATTTATGGAATAATCATGGCTTTTATATTTCATGGCAAATTAGCTGTAAGTTTTCGTGCAGTGTTTCGCATGGCTTACTACTTTTTGTTACATTTAGACTTTCGATCGTGATAGAGCAGAATTCGGGCCAATTGGTGACAAATTTATCGCAGAGAACATAGCAGCTGGTCACGCCATTTTTGCTGGTGGACTTACAGTTGGAATGTGCAATCTCTTTTGTGGAATTGCCGTCGGTCAATTTTTAGTTGCCTTCTACGGTCAGTAATAACACCATCTATAAATTTAAAATTTCCAGGAGTCATTGGATCTGGAGCTGCCCTTGCCGATGCTGCCAATCCATCTTTGTTTGTCAAGATTCTCATAATCGAAATATTTGCTAGTGCTATTGGGCTCTTCGGAATGATTGTTGGAATTATTATGGTGCAACTATTTTTTAATGCCGTAGGACCTGCACTAACTAACCTGGGTCAATTATTTTTCAAATTTTTTGGACGGGAAAAATGTGCTTTATTTCTGTGACTGAAAATTTCAAGATTTGAAAGTTTACAAAAGAATCCTAACTGAAGAGGCTGATTTTATGGTTCAAAGTACAAACTTAGATTAAAAGTCCTAACTAAATGTTATTCTTTGTAAGTTTTTCTCACGCATTAAAGATACTTTGTTTCCAGTTTTCCATTCGTGCGCCAAGGATGGTAGGCTCTTTTACATTCTTTAAGTACTTTGAACTTTGGACTTTGAAATTTTTTAGGCCTGTTGCGGTTTTTTCAATAGAGCGGGTCAGTTAATGCGGGTTATACGATATATGTGTTTTTTTCCGTTTTTGTTCTCCAACATGCATTTTAGACCAATAAGTATCACCTAAGCGAGCACAAATGAAGTGGAATTGCTGGAAGGAGGCCTAAGTGCTACAGTTTTATTCCACAGTATAATTTGTCTGTGTTCCGAATTGTTTTCTACGTTCCTAGATTGTGCTGTATAATAAGGAATAAAAATGTTGAAACTACTCGGTGTCTCAAAGACTTTGGGTGATTTTTTGCTCGTGTTGCTCAAATTTTTATGTGGGCCTCTCTTCGAAATTTTCTCTTCGCTGGTCCACTCACCTTTTTATTAGAAACTTGTGTCACATTAGGATACAAATTAGGATCGACAGAACATGGAGCGCCTAGCCGTGTTTTTATAATTGAGGTGACATCTGGCACCAATTAAGTGACATAATCACCTTGATACTAACATTTAGTGTCATTGCCAAGCATAAAGGCGGTACATAAAGGCGGTTTAGTGACGAGCTTTCAAACTCTATCTGTGTATGGCATTGTCATCTGTTAACTCAAAGAGAATCAAATAGAATCCTAAAGGCCTACATTGCAATTTTCATACGAAGTATAAGTTATTCGAAGATTTTTTTACTAATGTGTAGAACCAAGATCTCCGGTTACCGGTCCCCGGCTCACATACCACATATTGCACATACCACAATATATATATCCGCTTTGTAGGAAATATATGTGCCGAAATATGCAAAAAATATGCTTGCGCACAGGCTTTCTTCAGCTACTGTATCATTTATTATGTTTTTAATACTACTTGCGTCTTGAGCAAGTAGGCGGCAATCATAAAATTCAAATTTCCAAATAAAAGTATTTTCCCGTCTCAAATTGAGACTCTCAATATATTTTATTCATTTACAGTCAAATAAACGTTTTTTTTCGGTGCTTTAATTTTATTGTGGACCATGAGTTTCGAAGACAGTTTTCTTGCTTCAACATTTGACAGAGCAAGTGACGATTTTCGGTTTAGTCGGGAAAAAGACCTTAATGAAAACTACAGGCGTATGTTTATGCTGATAATTCCTTGACTATAACTTTGTTGACTTGATTTTTCAGGTGTTCAACTTCAAGAAAGTCGAGATACAAAGGAAGCTCAGCTTGACTTGAACTCAAATTTCCGACAAAATCGCCAAAGACTTCTTGATCGAACTCAAATTGGCACAGCAATTCCTGGTTCTTGTTCCTTGATTGATCTTGAAGATATAAACGATGACTCCGACTTGAGCGAGTTTGAAACTGAGCTTGAGAAAATGGGAATACTGGTTCGCATGATGGATGGGGAGAAGGTTTTCTATACCGGTACAAATGTCAAATAACCTCTTGGCTTGCTGAGAAACTTAACAAATGCCACTTTTAGGTCATCTTACTAATGCGGAAGTGGTCGACAAGCTCAACTCTGATTTCAACAGAGACATCGATAAAGGAGTAATTTTTGTGAAAATTATTTATTATTTCTCAAAAATGAATTTCTTTATTCTCAGAAATGTTCTCGGTTTGAGCGTTTAACTCGGGATTTCCTGCTTGACGATCTTAATTGGGATGTGATTACTTTGCCGATGCAGTCAGAACTAGGAGTTCAGGACACTTTTCTCAAAGCACTGCTTCTCTCTCGTCAATTCCAACACTTTGCCTTTAGGTTGCTAATGTCAAAAATGGATAAAATTGGGACAAACAGGTGAATTCGTAAAGGAGCAGTTAAACATCGTTCAGTAAGGGCTGGCACCACGATAGCCGCCCACTCTGGCAATGTCGAGTCAATATCGAAATGTCAATATCAATGAGAGCAGAAAAACCTTTCCTGTTTTGGCTTATAGCTCAGGATTCTCTTATCAAACTTATGCTGGGTTGAGTGGTTGGATAGTAAAGACTACAAATATAAATTTGCATCGTAACTTTGCTGTGAAAAGTTTTGAAGATAAATGTGGGCATACAAACCAGTAGAGGACACGGTTTTCAATGTTATTATTTTTGTTTGAATATTCCAGCTCATGCACTCGAGATGATAAAGAATTTGGCAACCACCTTGTTTCTCATATCCGCTACCTGGACAAAGTATACAGCACTAGAGCATTGTTATCGTTGGTATTTGACAGAAACATCCACACCTGGATATCTCCTCTTCGTGAAGCGTTTGTGAGTGCTCTGCCTGAAATTTTCATGGATCAAAGTATGCATCAAGGTGAATTGTTTGACTCTGCTGGATTATAACCATCTCCTAATCCCGACCCTAAACAGTCACTTTCTCCACTTTACATCTTTGTTTTAGAAGTATTGCTGAACGTCTTGGACTTTTTGAAACCATTAAGCAAAAATTGTGTGGGTTTAAGACGAGCAGCCGTGAAAGCAATGACTCAATTGGCTGTAGGCACTCCTGCTTCCCTGCAAAAGGTCGGAAATACACATTCTTTGTTTAAACCTCGTAAAGTAATTAAAAATAAGGTTTCAGATACGAACATTTCTTCTCAGCAACTTGATGAGTTTTGAAGCAGTAGTGGTCAAAGATATTGTTGGTTACTTAATCCATTCCATTAGACCAGATGAGAAGCATGGTTTCCGCAACATGCTTGTCCAAATTCGTGTCCATTTGGACTTTTCCGCTCTCCAAAAATCTGCTGATGACTTCGGGTTTGAGTAGATATTTGAAAAAAAAAATTTCGGCCTACTTTATTCTAAACACAGCTTTTTTTTTGACAAGTTTCTCCTAGCCACTCTCTCGTCATACAGTCGACGCCCGATTTAACGGACGCTCAAAAAGTTGGATCCACAGCTGGGTCCGACCATGTTTTTGACTCAATTTTTGACATCGTTTGCTAATTTCGATATTGATGTTTCTAAGGCAAAAAAAAAGAGAATACGGTAAAATAAAGTGGATAGAAAATTTTTTTCCCTTTAGAACCATGAAAAAAGTCGATGATTATCTTGGTTATAGTGCTGAGTCAGTAGACCACGTGGTTTACGGCATATTTGACCACATCCTCAATTTCTTCCGAGTAAATGTGAGCAAGACGATGAGAGATGTGCAAGCTTGTCTTGCTTGGAACACCAAAAAAGGATTGCCCACACACCCTGTTCCGCCCAGTGATATGAGTACGGAGCAGGTGGTCTATGAAATTGACTCTGATGAAGAGTTTTCTGAAGCAACTCTTGACGCTAACATTGATGGAGTAGACGACTCCAATTGTTCAGCTGCAAATACTTCCAAGAGAGTGAGTTCAAAAAGATTAGGTTGTGTCATGTGTCCTGCGATTTTTGTTCAAAAGTTTAATTCGCACTATTGTTTTTTTTTATATTTTTGCTTTGTTTCTGCTTCTATGCACAGTATTGATATATTCTCTCACTTATACATTACTTTTAGATGATTGCTATTCATATGCGTCACGTGCTGCTTTTTCTGTATGATTCAGGGTGCTCTGGAGTTAGAGCTATAAGAAGAACTTGTGAGGTCTATGGAGACAATGCAGTCAGTACAAGTCGATGCTAGAGATGGTTTTCTCGTTTCAAAGAAGGGGATAGAAGTCTGGGAGACAAGTGGAAGCGTCGAAGTGGAAGAGTAAGCTTGTTTGATGATGATCAGCGTTGTGCTCTAGCGGAGGAAAATCCAGTGCTGACAGTCCGTGAAATGGGTGATCGCTTTAGGAAACTTTATAAGACAGTACACAGACATCTCCTCAAGATTGGAAAGGTCATTGAAGGATGCCCCATACTCGACTACCATCTCATTCGACCGCTTCAGCACTTCTGCGTGGAAAACAATATGCCTGTGTGGAAGAAGTTCATCAATAGCTTATTGAATTCTTTGCCACGAAGCCAGCCGGATTCTACATCAGGTGCATTTAAAAGCTGCAAAAACGATGAGAAAGAGTTTTAGAATCCGAAGGAGATTACTTTTTGTTGATTAGTTGTTATGATGTGTTGTATAAATAATAAAGACAATAGTGCGGATCGGACCTTTGAATTAAAACCGCAGAACTTATGACACAACTTAATGTGTTTGTCGCCCAATTTTCCGACGTGCGATTCCCCTCTCTCCTTATTGTGCACTACCAGCAGCGTCTTATTGGGCTTATATGTTGTTTAGTGATGAATTTAACAAATGCCTCTTTTCGAAACTGTAAACACCCTCCATTCTAAATTTTAGTTAGTCACGCTGGTTCACAATCAAACCCAGAAGCAGAAAATATAAATAGAGAAACAAAACTTTTAGCCTTTTAGGAGCTGGAACTATTTGACATTCTACTCATCTTAGCCATTCAAAGTGTCAAGCCGGATTCTCGATTTTTTCTTAACCTATTCAAAAGTCAGCTAACCCAATCATCTCGTCATCTGAATGCGCTACTTAATAATTTAGAAAAGGCTTTAGCATTCAGAAAGGTCTGTCTTTTACTACTTCAAAATCGTCTAGAGCAGTTATTTTCAGTTCAATGTGGTGTTTCTGGCAAACATACTCAAAGTTGGCTATGACTTGTTGTGTACTGCTGAGGACTCTACCAACAATGACCTTCTTGTCAAGTAAGTATTTTTATAAGCAAAGCATTTATATTTATCAAAAAGATGGCGAATGAGGGTATCTACGCGCATCTCAACTCCAAGCCCCCGAGCCTCCGTAAAGGGATGAATCCGAGTTTTGGTCTTCGGTAATCTTCTCTTCTAATTTTCCGCCTTGGGTTAAGATGAATCTAAGACAAAGACATCAATCCAAGCAATACTCTTGATCAGAAGCTGCATCTAGAGGCACTTTTTGTCCTGGATCAGTAGGGGGGACGGGTGAATAGTCTTTACAAAAAGTGGCGCCTCCCATAATTCCCTTGCCCTTTCAATTCAGGGGTGTATAACCGAGTGGCGTGGAAAAATGTATGATAGAGAGTAAAACAAGGTGGGATTGCTTTTCGCAGTTAATGCTTCATTTATCTGCTGTAAACTTCTGCACTTTGTGGCGTATGCAGAAATTATTTGCAGAAAGAAAAGAGTAGACAGCCAAAACAAGAGAGCCTACATGAACAAGATGTCTACAATGGGAGTCATTGTCTACAAGCAACTCTTCGAGAATGTTGCCCACAAGCGAAAGGTCAGCTGCACATTTGAGTTGGACTCTAGGAGAGTTGGGGTTTTACCCGTCAACTGACCTATGTCCATGGTCAAGTGGCCCATCAACATACTTACTTCCTTACATTCAATCAATTATCCTCTCAAAATTGTTAGGATATCCTCAACAAACTGCTCACTCACTTGAACGTGTTCCATGCCGAAAGTGCAGCTTGTTTAACTATTTTGGAAAGAATTGCTGAAGCAGATGTCTCTTCTCTGCTGCCTTTTCAACCCACATTTTTGGTAGCTAGTATTTTTCGTAAAAAAACATGAGATTATTGTGAAATTCAGGAAATGTTGGACCACTTTCTCAGCATGTTAAGCACTGAAAATAGCCGTCGATTGCTCTTCTTGTTGGTCAAGTTAAATTTAAGAAGGCAGTCTGCAGTTGCCGATTGCTCGTCCTCTTGCTCCTCTAATTCTCAGCTGCAAGTAATTTATTGGGGGTTTTTGTGTTTGAAATCGCTAGTTTTGTCAATCCCAGGGCCAATTAGGGGCCAAGTTAGACGCCTACCTAAAAGCAGATTGCAGTCAGCAGCAGAAGGTGTGGGGAGTGCTTGGCCTACTCATGTACACCAAAGCTCTGTTGACTGTGTTTGAGGGGTGGGTTTTTGATGGTTGCTGCATAACTTCTTTTTACTACCATGTCTAGTGAGGCAGACAACAGGAGAGCAGTGGAGCAGCAAGTGCAGAAGACACTCAACAAACTGCTTTATCTAACCAAAGGCTGTTACCCAGTCCGTGCCGAATTTTTCTCTCAGCTAAGATTGTTGGTCAGTGAACAGGAAAGCTTCTCTCCTTCATTGGTTGGTTGATTGCTCAATTTTTAAAGGCAACGGCACCACAACAGACACAGCACCGGTGCCTGGTGCCTAAGACTTGTGTGGAAAAAGTAGGCCAAAAACATTATGCCAAAAAGATGATTTTGAATTAGAGGGGGGGGCCTTCTATTAGAGAAAATAGGGTATGTGCCAAAGTGAAAACTTTTCACTTCAAGGGTCGAGAAAGGAGGTGGCAAAAAATTGTGTTCATGCTTTATGGCTGATCCATCGGCCGATACAGGGGGATAACCCACTCTAAGTATTGAATCCTTCAG
>BBSZ01010065.1:0-32469 GCA_000981365.1 Subanguina moxae
CACGACTTCCAGACCCAAGAGGCTGCGAGCAGGGGCCCCTATCCGGAGTCAGATAAACCAAACGTAAACCAAAGAAAAATGAGAACCAGAAATGATTCGAATCATAGACATAAATTTGAAGCCAGCACTGGACATAACGGTCTCCAAAAGCAAATTTTTTTTTGGCGTCAAATTAAAAAATAATTAAGCGTGACGGACAGATGCCAAATACTATACAGTCAAACCTGGATAAGCCGACACCCCTAAATTCAAAAAAGTGTGTTTGTGGCATTGTGTTTTTGACCTATGTTTTGCTGGTGTCTTCTGGGCATGTTATATACCAAAACGTAGCCTAGAATCTAAGCTAAATTTTGATATACAAGATGCCCAGAAGACACCAGCAAAACATAGATCAAAAACACAATGCCACAAACACATTTTTTTGAATTTAAGGGTGTCGGCTTATCCAGGTTTGACTGTATTAACAAATTGTACAAAAAGACTTTTGGTAGTTGCTCATACTTTTCTTACAAATTATTTTAGAACTCTTTCGGCACTCGTCTCTTTGGTGATTTCCGCCGCGATTACTTCAACCAGCATGATGATTATGTCCCAAAAGGGTTATTCTCTCCTTTTGAAATTCTCTTGGTAAGTAAAACAGTTTTGCAGGGGCTTTGAAGCAGCCAAATACATCAACACCAATTGCTCCCTCTGGCTGCCCATCAACTCCCTCATTTATTCTCCTGTGGAGCAACCTTTGGATGGCCCTATTTTACAGCTAATACCATTGCTTTTGCTGCTAAGAGAGTTTGCTCACTATGAGTTTGAGTTTCACTATGACTCTGTCAATTCAGAGCTGTGCTCCAACAAATTCATTTTTTTGTTGGGTATTTCATTTCTTTTTGTCAATGCCTTACGGTTTTAACATTTTTTTTTCTTTTAGAAGCTAATCTATCATTTGCGAAACCAGGTGGAGATGATAACCAAAGCACACTACAGAGATGTCACATGCTTTACTTTGCTGTGGAGTGGTTGCGAACGGTATGGTCTTCTATCTAAATAATACAGTCAGCTACACAGTGGGTCGGTTTAAATGAAGTCGGGCGTACCTATACCCTAATAACATACCCATAAGTATACCCAGGTATGTGTACTTACTTATACTTACCCATACCCGACTTCATTTAAACCGGACCATTGTGCCAGAACTCTTATATACCGTACGTATTCTCTCTAATAGAGCGGCACTCCCCAAGGGAGTTTTATAAGAAGAGTGTGAAATAGAATGTTGAAAAATAGGTGCTGGAATGCTCCGTTCAAGGCAAAGGTCCGACAGCTCTACAATTACTGGATGATGCACGCAGACAAGGAACTGACCAACGGAGCCAACCCAAAAGCTGCTTCGATGGCCGTCTACTTGAAGTGGATTGTCGACGAAAATCTGGCAAATGAGCTCATAGCCAACTAATTCAAAGTCTACGGGGTCACCAATGCTACAGATGCGAGCGAGCACGATCAGATTCACTGCTTCAAAGAGGATGGGTCGGTGCCGACTGGTCGTGTCAAACCGCAGCGAGTTTTATAGCCTTCGAGTGTGAGCGATTTCGTCTAAATTTTCGCAGAATATTGGGGTGGAAAAATAGAGCGGCATCCACCCCATGGGGAAGGGTCGACAATATCGTCTGCGATCTCGTTCTCATCCTCGGTGCACTGTGGCCGTGGTGTAAATGAAGCATTTAAGGTGCTGAACATGTTCTCTGACTGTGATCTAGAGCACTTGTTTGTCAATGAGTTGATGATGAAAAAGTTTGACCTGTTGGTGGAATGCCAAGCCCATCTGGTTCAGTCTGTCAAAAGTGAGTTGACTATACGCCCATTGCTCAAAGCCAACCATTTTGCATTGAAGAGTTGAGAAAGTACACTCTGCCTGACTTGACCAAACAGCTGGTTCGTCCTGCCAAGGGTCTACAAGTGCACTTCCAGGAGAGTGCCAGCATGCGAAGACTACGTCACAAAGCACTCCAGCTCAACCAACCAAATGCGACTAATGAGCCAGAATTTGAGGAGTTGGATGTGGACGGTCCAGGAGGAACTGGTCACAGCGAGTCCTTTTGCGTGGTCCAGCTACAGGCCAACAAGAGGAATGAGCAGAAAGCGAGGAAAAATAGTATTAGTGTGGACAAGTTGGTGTGGTCCTACACTCCTTTCACACTCAACACTCTCGGAAGACTACTTACTGTGGGTCTTTAGTTGCTTTAAAAGACCAGTGGCCTTGCCCACAATGGAAATTGACCGAAGGAAATGCAAAGCGTGAAGCAAATCTACAAGAATGCCTTTTTTGCCATCGATGGCGTTGATTTGTTCTCCTAGCAAAAAAAAAACGCCTTTAGTGCTCCTTCCGATCCTGAACAATGCCGTGATTCATTGGCAAAAGAGTATTTTTGAACAGGATCAGAAGTAAATAGGGCGCTACTCGATTCTAACCATCTCAAATGCAGGGGGAGGGGTACAGCCCACTCTCGATATAAGGCCGATGCAACGTTTTATCGAATTTCCTTAAACTGACTGGAAAATTTTGGCTTCTGACTTGTTTAATCCATAGAACGAGCGCTTTTTCCATCTCCTTATGCTTGCCCATCCTGGGTCGAGCCCGCTTTGCACTGCCTTTATCTTCGATAGCTTTCAGAATTGTCTCCTCGCTTCTCAATGTCGTTCACTGTTGTACGCGAAATCATGAACTGCCTAGCGAGATCCGTCTTGTTTATTGTTCTTGGCAGCGGCCTCAATGATTGCTTTCTTTACGTCCTTTCGGAGTGCTCATTGCGAACTAAAATTAACATGAAATACATTCGGGACAGCTGCAAAGACGACAAAAACTGTAGAAATATAATTCGAGACTGCGTTAAAGCAAAGAATGATCGTTGAATGCACTAACTGATCTCTACTGACTCAAAATCGAGGTGTTATTTGTTGCAAGACAACAGAAATTTGAAAATATTTTGTGTAAAACAAAATGACGTTGTATCGAGAGTGGACTGTATAACCTGACTCATTGCTATCCCATTTGGAATATTGGACATATTTGCGACGAAAAGGGCAGCGATCTGGTCCTTGCTACACCTTGTCTACAAACCAGCTTTGATCCACATCAATTTCAGCTGATGGTGGAATGGACTAGAAGAAAGAAGCTGGGTCTGATTGAGAACCTAGTGGTACTGTTGAGGCAGCTCTTCTCCACCTCCAAATACCTTCCAAAACAGGTGGTGGAGCGGGAGAAGTGGAGCATAATCTGTAAACTGCTGCCTTCCCTGTTCGACACTCTCATGGGATCCATGCACAACCTGCAACAAAGTTCCGAACAGGACACACCTGATCACTACGAAGACCACCTCAAGGAGATGAAGGACATGTTGGAGTTTACGCTCCAAGCCTTTTGCCTAATCATCAAAAAGTTGGTCTAGATTTTGGTCGGATTACACTAAATCAAGTTCTTTCGAGACTAGGCGGAAAGATATGCCCAAGAAAGTCGGTGGAAATACCTGGGTTTCTATGTACAGTGTTCAATGAAATTTTTAGGATATCATGCGCATAAGATTTTTGCCATTCACCGAAGGCCATTCACCCGTCTCCCTTACTGAACCAGGGCAAAAAGTGCTTTTAGATGCATTCTCTGATCAAAAGTATTGCTCGGATATATTAGAGAGAATGCGGTAAATAACATGTCACTCACAAATACTGTAAGTCGTTTACCCGGTTCTACTCCTGCGCCTCCAAATGGTCCTGCATTGTCTCCGAAAGAATTTGCTGATGCTGGAAACGGTTCATCTTTGCCATCTACGAGCCAAATAGGACCCAAGCCATGGTAGGAAAAACAGCCCCTTGTTGGCTTTAACTTCACAGTGCCCTTTGTGTACTTTGGATTGAGTCTTCTAGCTTTCGGCCTTTGATAACCTTCTCTTCTGATCTTCAGCTTTGGGTAACGTACGTCACATGTACCTTTGCCATCATTGCTCCCTAAAAACAGTGAATAATTGTATCGTTCCCTATTAATTGTCCGCAACGTTATGTTTTCAAGATTTTCTCTCTACCTGAGTGGGCCTTCCTTAGAAACTCGTTAACCTTCCCCCTTCGGACATACGGCACAATCTAATCTTCCATTTGCAGCCGAGACCTGCAGCCCTCGATCTGCGGTGAAGATGTGGGCGAGTCATTCAGCACACTTGGAGAAGGCAACTCCACTCGGGACTGCCCCAGACGAGTGCAAAAGCTGCTTGTCATCCTGTTTGAGCAGATCAGCAAGCACAACCTGTCCACCCAGCCAATGCACATCGAGACAACTATATTCGACGAATCGTCTGAAGGAGTGGACAAAGAAGTGGTCATCATGGACAGCTTCCTCAAAATTGGCCACTTGATGCCCACCATCCAGGCAGCTGCTGCTTTGCTCGGCATCCTTTCTAGCTTTAGACTGGCTTGCACCACACACTCCCAGCAAACTGGCAAGTTTAGATGGAATAACTATACAAAAATTTGCACGAAGAATTGCATCACCATGAAGCTGACCCTCTGAAAAGCAAACGTATATACTTTTTGCAGCTGAACTAGCCCTGTCCTACCTAGCCAAGCAATGGTTTGCCAATCACCAGGACTACCAATTTTCTCAGAAACAGTTGGTAGAAATAACAGGGTTTGCTATTTTGGCTCTATATGCATTCTGACAACCAGCAAAAAAAGTTGGAAAAACAATTCATAGATAAAAACTGGCACTACTGCACTATTTTTGGGAAAAAGGGCTGTATAAGCTCAACCACCGACAATTGGATGCTAACATTGTTGTAATGAAATGAAAGGTACCATATTTACTCTAATAAGCGGGCACTTCTAAATTCAAAAAATGTGTTTGTGACATTTTGTTTTTGACCTATGCTCTGCTAGTGTCTCCTGGGCATCTTGTATATCAAAATTTAGCTTAGATTCTAAGGAGGTGGCAAAAAATTGTGTTCATGCTTTATGGTTGATCCATCGGCCGATACAGGGGGATAACCCACTCTAAGTATTGAATCCTTCAGCCGAAGTATTGGTATTGAGAACATCCACAACGCACAGTCTGTTAGAGACCGGACCGGTGGTCTAGCGAGGGCATCACAAAGGGATCCAAGCACGACTTCCAGACCCAAGAGGCTGCGAGCAGGGGCCCCTATCCGGAGTCAGATAAACCAAACGTAAACCAAAGAAAAATGAGAACTAAAAATGATTCGAATCACAGACATAAAATTTGTGATACAATACGATTATACAGATTTCCGCTCGAGACAAAACCGTTTTCAAATTATTCCTCACAACAAAGATCATGCTCAAAAATATAGTCCTGAATTTCAGCGACATTTTTGAGTATGGTGTCAGTACCCAATTGTTGAGCCGTAAAAAATGGTTGACCACCGACCGTCGAGACGAGAGAGGGGGCAGGATTAATAGAGGTTATACGGTAAGGTAGTTTACCTTGGGGGACCAAAGCAAAAAGTCAAATTTTGGAAAAACCCATTTTCTGGTAGGAGGATATGCTAAAACCAACTTTGAAATCTACAGGAGTTACTTGGATTTGCGACCTCAGATCGAGCGCCTGACCGCTCTGCATTGGCTCACAGTCCACCAGCTAAACACAGTGGTGGAAGAGCAGAGCCATAAGAACAGGCACATATTTGTGGTGGACACTTTGGTGGAGAGAGGGGAGCTGGTACACAAATACAGTGGCATGCATTGGCCTGCCTTCAACCCCACTACTTTCGCCTCTATCCACAAGTTCCTGTTCAGCCAATTGAATGAATTTGTCGGCAAGAGTTTGTGCACTGCCTCCGACCTCTGGCTGACCACCCCCCAAATGGTGATCTACTGGAGAACTGCCATCCAATGCTACATCTACTTACTCGTCAGTACTAGAGTCAAGGTGGGCCAGCTTGCAATTTCGACAACACAACTATCGCGGTCGCCAAATTTTGTCTTCAGTCAAGCTTTGGCGACCGCGATATACCCTCTTTTCCCCGATAATTTTTTAGTACTACAAACAAACCTCGATATAACGGGAGTGCCGCTCTATTAGAAAAAATATGGTGTGTATAATCAAGAGTATCGGGGGTATAACACCCAATAATATTTACATCGAGAAATATCCATTTAAAAGCCGTGGCTTTACAAAGACTATGTGAGTACCAAGCAATTGCTTCTAGGAGCTTCTGAGTGTGCCCTTGCTGGCCAACTGTGTGCGGGCAGGTCGCAAATTTATGTCGTTTATATGCTCCAAGGAGTCCAGCTTCATGTCCCTTCTGGACAAAGGAAACATCAGACAGTTTGCCAAAGTTATTCCTAGCATGTTGAAGGAACTCCAGAGGTAGGTGATTGCCACAAACAACTCAAACAGCAACTTGTTGATTAAGTGGCAACAGACTGGTGCATAACATTGTGGTGCAGGCCAAAGTAATGTATTCTGTAAGCACCATTGGGTCAAAATAGCCTTTTAGACTCGCAAATATCCAGCCCTGCTGAAACTAGCACCCAGCCTAAGAGCCACATCTGAACTATTTCTCAGGAAGATCCGCAGAGCTTTGATGGACGCAGGTCTGGCGGAGGCAATCAGCATTGTGGATGGCCAGAACGTATGTGATTACTCTTGTTTGTGCTAACCATTTACACAGCTTTAGTGCGACAGCATGGATCAGACCACTAATGAGCCAGAAGCAACGGGCAACCAAAGAAAGCGAAGAGCTCCTTAATTGGCCTATAATAATAATCTTTTTTAAAATTACTTTTCTATTGGAGAGAACTTGATATTCCATAGCATTTTCTATCTAGTATCTGGTACATGCGGAATGGAACTATTGGGTTGAGTAATAATTAACGATCATTTTATTTGCGCGCGTTTATTTCCATACTATTGGCGTTTTGTTTACATATTTTTCTATATTAATATTCCTCACTATTTAGTTGATTAGAAATGCGTGTCGATAATCATACTTATATTCGTCATATTATGCTTTATCACCTCGAGAAAGGATGGACCGCAGGCCAGTCATTTCGCGATCTCAATGAACAATTGGGGAAAGTCAAGTTCGGAAGTGGTTCCAAAAGTTTAAATCCGGTGGCACAAGTCTTGAAGATGATAAAGGAAGGGGCCGCCATTCAGATTTTGACGACCATGCCCTTGTACAAGACCATGCCCCTTATAGTACAATAGTGCCCTAACTGCTTTCATTTTTGCATCTTCTGCAATCTTGAGCATAGTTTTGTTTACTAAGCGAGTGCAGCCAAGTTTTTTGTGCAAATTTTAGTCTTATATATATTCTTTATTAAGTGCTATAACATAACACAATCCATTTACAACACTATACATCTGTTTAATTGGAGATGAACTGCTTGACATCATGCACAAAGTCAACTAAAATAGGCATTTTTGCAGACATACTGCTTTCAATGAGCCTGTGCACTAGTTGGCAGGCCTCCTCATCTGACAATTGTAGGTAGAACCGCTCCAACACCTTAATACAAGTCTCTTAGTATAATTGTGAAGAAGTTAGTGGGAGTATACTAGCCTTCTGGACCGATCTATCCCTCTCCACAGCAATGTCAGGTATTCCAGCGTCGAGCATTAGAGAGAACAGGTTGATGATCAGGTTGGCATGTCGGCGCAATATGCAGAAAGCAGTGGTACAGTAGTCTACGAAGTCTTTGAAAAATTCACTGCCTTGACCTCCCATAGCATTGATCATCTCGGAAGTCAGCTTCATGGCAGGAGGCATAGGCTTGGGGTCTCGACCTAAGTCATGAATTTGTATAGTCCTTCATATTTGCGACTTTTTGCAAACAAAAACCCTGTCCTCTTCAAAGAACTAAGACCACCTTTAGTAAGAGAAGAGAATGAGAAAAATACCGCGTAAGAGGGACTTTTAAATCAGTAGAAACTTGGGAGAAACTTTTAACGTTACAGACTTCAGCAGTTGACAAGTCTTGACTTACCGCTCTTCAAAAAGCAAATACCCACCAAGAATAAAGCCAAAATCCACATGGAACATTCGGCCATTTTCGCAGAGTAGGAGGTTGTGCAAATGCCTGTCTCCAATGCCCAAGATGTAGCAGATAATGGAGTAGCCGGCACACGACCTTACATAGTTGTTCAAGACCTCTAGTTCAATGCCATAAGGACCGTTGGAGGAGGGACGGAAGGTGCGCAGTGTTTCCTGGATGCTCTTCAGGTCGGCCAGAGGGGTGGCCTTGACAAACTGCACAAAACCTTCGGTGACACTGGTGGCCAGCACACAGTATGGCGTCAGGCACAAATCCAACTTCTCCTCTTTTAGAAGGCTGTCCATGAGGCGGATCATCTGAATTTAATGAGAAAAGTCATTTATGGACGGGTAAGCCAAAAAAAACGCAGACACTCTTCAAGTACCGTATTCTCTACAATAGAACGGCACCCGCTAATTCAAAATCGTGTTTTTGGCATTGTGTTTTTGGCCTACTTTTTGGAGACAACTCCCAAGCAAGTTACCACTCAAATTGTAGCTTATTGTTTTACCTATAAATTGGGTGGTAACTTGCCTGAGACTTGTTTGGAAAAAGTAGGCCAAAAAAACAATGCCAAAAACACGATTTTGAATTAGCGGGTGCCGTTCTATTGGAGAGAATACGGTATTTTGGTTTTGGTATTTCTCATAGTCATTCTTCACTCTTCGCATTGTTTGATTTGCTTGGTTACAGTTTGCGGAGGGGCAATAGTTCCGTGATCCTTTTAAAATGGTCAAACTTTTTTTTGCCGCTTTCTATGCTACTGAAGCCGCTAAGCCTAAGATTTGCACCTGAGGTCGTAAAACACCATTTATAAGGTTGTTTATCTTGGGCTACCAACGCAAAATATGGAAATTGTCCACTTTCGAAAAACCGGCTTTCTATGTTTCTACGCAACAAGTGGGATCAAGATATGAAATCGGTAGCCATTTTCCGGTAGAGCCTAAAAGATCGCGATCACTTTTCAAATCTGATTTTTAATTATGATATGTGCTTTATTAGACAGAGTGTTTGGTGTCATTTGTAAGCCTTTTTTCTCCTCTTACATTTGATATACGATGTAACTCTAAAATTGACTAAATTTACTTGTAGAAATGAGCGATTTAAGACCGGCAATTATCAAGCTCCATCAGCAAGGGAAGTGCCAGCGCGAGATTGTCGGACATATCGAAGTTCCAAAAACAACAGTTCAAAACGCTGAAAAAGGACTTAAAGAAACAGAAAGCAACGCATACAGAGCAAGAAGCGACAAACCTGCCACCGCCAACAATCCGGTCAACCGCCGAAAGATGAACAAGAAGCTGAGCCACTAAGAAGGTCATCAGGAGGGACGACTACGGAGAACAACCTCTAAACTCAGCTAGTCTCATCGTGATGGACTACTTTGTGCGGTCGGAACTGAAGAAAAAGGTACGCTCAAAGCCTCATATAACAATCAAGAAGCTGAAGAATTGGTCACAGAGAGAATGGCATCGCTTTTCGCTCGATATGATCCAAATAGCGATCTGCAACTATCCAATACAGTTAAGAAAATGTATTGCATCCAATAGTAGTCATTTTGAATAGCTGTTCTTGTTGTTGTTTGCATAAAGTTATATACCATTTTGTAGAGGATAAGAAGGGCTTTCAAATGACACCAAACAAAACTGAAGATCAGAACAAAGGAGAAGATTACCCAAGACCGGAGCTAGAAGACGACAGCAAAGACAGAGGTTTGATAGAGCACATATCATAATTGGAAAACAGATTTTAAAAGAGGTCGGGAACTTCTGCCTTACCCGGTATATTTAAACAAGGTGACTCTCTGTCAAATAGTATTAGCCCTCAAGTAGAATAGTAAAATGTACTATAATTAAGCATAAAAACAAACTAACTAACAGAGAGCACCAGTTGGTCTTGTCTAAGATCGTCCCCTCTCTTGAATATAGTGACGTATGCTTCCCCACTTTCGTATGGTGTAACCGAGCCTCTAACAGTAGAGAAGGTGAGACGCATTGGCATCAGGTTGCTAGAGAACAGCATAGTCGATTCCGCTTGGATGTTCTTGACGTGAATGGACGGGTCCAGCGGGAGACTAAGTCCCTGAAACGAGAAGATGGTTAAATAGGCTTTTAATTGCTTGCCGGCATAAAATCGTCCACTCCTAAGCTTTATAAACACGGGCTTTTCATATTTTTCATGACATTATGACTACAAAGAGCCTCGGAATTGGTTATTTGCTTGACTACTGAGCTTTCTGACCCATTCAGCCTCTGCCCGTATTTATGCTCTCAAATCTTGTCCTTGGTTATTGTCAAAGGAATAAGCAAAATTAACCTTGAGATCCATAAGTTCATGGTTTTCAGCCAACTTCTTTTTGAGCACTTCCAGTTTCTTGGCTCTGCTTCCACTCACTTCTGCCACCAGTTTAGCCATTTCTACTAGAGCGTCAACAAACTTCTAAATTCGAATAACTAGTACTTTTTTGTAATTATTTAGCCAGGCAACAACACTGCCTGGATACTGCCTAGAACTGGAGCACTGGATTTCGGGACTCTACCTCAACCCCCCCCCCCCCCGCAAATTTAACTGCCACTAAATACGTGTACCATCCGTCCCTAGCCTATTTTAGCACCGTAAAAATGGTAAAGCGAGTCGTTTTGGACCGGTCCTCTTACGGAGGCGTCTAAGGCTCGCCCCTTGCGAGGACGACGGGGCTCGAGGGCTTGGAGTTAAGATGCTCACACACCCACACCTGAGACATAAATCACTCGAGAAGCAGCTGTGGATGCATGAAAATAGCATGCATACCAGAGCTTCTTTAAGCGATAGGTCCCCTGTAAGAGGAACTATGCTCCAGATCTTCTCTTTTCCTACAGAGTGACCCCTTCCTTGTCCCTTTCCCTCCCTTATACAGCCCTTCATCCTTTTACAAATGGCCAAAAAATGCTTCTTACCGCATGACCTCTATTAATTCTCCCCCTCTCTCGTCACGACGGTCGGTGGTCAACCATTTTTTAGGAAGGATTAATTAATAGAGCTTATACGGTATATGGTCAATGTACCTAGAAAACCCAAGTAATTTTGGGGGGAAGTATATTGTTTTTGGAGGCAGGTATAATACAGTACTAGCAAATTTACACCAGAATTTCGCAGATGATGGCTGGCTCACAAGGGACCAGAATTATACAGTCAACCATTGGCAATGCGGCACCCCAAGGCAGCAGAATTATTGAGGGTGCCGAGTCCTCGATAAAGGTGCTTCTCAACACCTTCCTCAGGCTGTCCTTGACTGCTATTAGAGATTGTGGAGTAGGGCCAGCAGTTCTGTAAGCACTCGACTAAAAACTAGCCTACCTTCTGTTGACTTAAAGTGGCCAAGGTGTTTCTGGCAGTGCTGTTGCCCTTGGACAAGGCCGATTTGAGTCTTTCCATGATGTTGGCGAACATTTGGGAAGTGGTCTGATCTATGTCCGCATTTGCCTCCACCTCCACCTTCAAGTACCAGTAAAAGAAGTTGGCGATCACACTGTTCTCACAGGCCACCCTGACCAGGAAGGAGGCCAAATCGGTGTCCGCCGAGCCAAAGTATTGAGCCGTGGAAGAGTGGGTGTTCAGCTCACTTCTTGAAACTTTTCTGTTGCTCACCTCGACGATGGACTGCAACCAAGTGGGCTTTATAAATGTTTTTGGATCAGACAATAGACCTACATTGGAGCTGACGTCCTTGGCCTCAAATACTTCTGGCTTTGTTTCGTACCTGAGTGCTTGCACCAATTGAGGTAAGTACAACAAAATGTTGGCGTAGGTGGTTCTCTGCAGTCTGCACACCGCATAGCGCCGCACAAAAGGGTGGCTGAATGAAGGCGCTAGAAGCTCGAGTGCATCCGACGCTTCGATTGGCTCCCATTCTCTGCAATGATTGATTGTTTGGTGGGATGAGCTCTTAGGCCAGTTTTATTAGCTAGTATTACTGTTTTTGGGATGTGCTTTAGATAACCTCATGCTTTTCCATATTGAAAGATTAGTAGGATAGGCAAGGAATCACCGTATACCGTATTTTCTCTAATAGAACCACACCCCCTAATTCAAAATCGTGTTTTTGGCATTGTGTTTTCAACCTACTTTTTGGAGACAGCTCCCAAGCAAGTTACCACTCAAATTGTAGCTTATTGTTTTAGCTATAAATTGGGTGGTAACTTGCCTAAGACTTGTTCGCAAACTGTAGGCCAAAAACACAATGCCAAAAACACGACTTTGAATCAAAACAATTTTTCTAAAATATAGGATTTTTATTGAAGTTTTTAAGAAATTAAGTGTGGTGAACTGGCCACTACCAGAATCAATTGGCTGACCGATTTCGAAAAAGCGCCTGGCGCACCTCAATAGGGTCTAAAAATCTAGAAAAATTTGGTCTTATTTCCACAACTAACAGCATAGCCTGTATAGCTTGTTTAACTTCAGCCTCCTCGTCCCAGTTGGCTGATCGCACAAACTTGGTCAGGGCTTTTGGGTTGGAGTTGAGCCAGAAGCGGAATTTCCATATGAGATCTCTCTCCTCCATAGACAAGGGTTGACAACTGGGCTGCAAATGGGCTTGACTATAATTATAGTTATTCATTTCCGATTAAATATACAGTCCACCCTCAATTTAAGGACAACACCCCCCCCCCCTAATTCAAAATCGTGTCTTTGGCATTGTGTTTTCAACCTACCTTTTGGAGACAACTCCCAACTTGGGAGTCCCAAGCAAGTTAGGGTAGGTTTTCCGTGGTCCCGCGGGAATTTAAATTTCGAAATTGCTGTGACAAGCAAGCTTCCTGCCCCTTTAAATCGAGGGTGGACCATAGGGGTGGCTGTATAGTGGCGTCGAGGGTCGCTTACTGCATTGATGATGGTCTCAATGGCATCCCTGGCAGATGAATTGGGCTGTAAACGACGGTCTATTTGGTTGACTCTGGCATTCCTCGTCAACATATGGTGTTTTATTTCACAGAGATTGTCCAGTCCCAGCTCGGGATCGATCCAGTAGCCAGCACCAGTGCTGGTGGGACGGTAGTTTGTGGCTGGAGTGGTGTTCAACATGTTGTTAAAGTGTACTTTGTTGGTGGTTGAACTGGCATTCAGCAGGTAGTCATCATCTTCAGCAAAGAACACTATGGAATAGACTGTGGTGTCGTTGGCAAACTTCACAATGGGCATTTCTATGGTTAAGTAGAGAGAACGGTCTTCTGTTTTCGCCTAAATGTTTCCTACTTTGTTTACTGTTCTACTTACTTTTTATGCATTTTATTGCTGAATATACAAAAAGGGAACTACTGTATGATACCCATCCCCAAACGTTTATATGCCTACAGAGTTAGAGATGCGCGCACAGACTTGCCTATGAGATGAATCCGAGCAAAATTCTTGTGAAAAAAAATGCATTTCAGGCCTTTTTAGCCATAATCCAGTGAGAAAAACATGATAAAAGGGCAGAAAAAGGGCGAAATAGTTGCACAAATGGGTAGCACAAGTAGCTGCCTTAAGCGCAAAGGACCTGGCCAAAACAACTCGCTTTACCCTTTTCAAGGTGCTAAAATAGACTAGGGACGGATGGTACACGTATTTAGTGGCAGTTATATTTGAGGTGGTGTATAATCCAGTAAAGTCCAAAAAAGTTGTTTTTTGCAAATAAGGTGCTAGACAATTAAGTAGGGAATACCAGACTCCCTTATAGAGCGTGCTAACAAAACACCGAAAATCATGTTTATAGACGTTTTAACACTTTTAACGTGTGGAAAACATGTTTTTAAGGCGCAGCCGTCAGTTGACTAAACATACTTAAGTGAAGAGTAAAACCTCATGTTTGATTTCCTCCAATTTGCTAAAGGTGATTTTGTCCAACCAGTTGACTCGATCGATGAAGTTTTGCTTGTACAACTTTTCTCTTTTTAACAAGTCTGCAAGGTCTCCTCCCACTGGCTTGTTACCCGATTTCTTTTGCCGCATGCTCGGACTGTTGGGCTCGGCGGTGTAGCTGTTCTTAAATTCATAGTTAATCATAGCTACAGTTAAGTACAGTCATATTCTAGACATAGTTAACCATAACTAATTGAGGAGACCCAACCTGGTTGGTCTGCTTGGCTACTATTGCTTCGGCAGTCTCCATCCTCAAATCCAACTGGCCAGACCTGCAGATTCCATGCTTGCTGAACAAACTTTTCCAGCACTCGGCCACAAACACCGGCCTGATTAAATTTTCATCTACATCCCAACTATAATAATTGGTGTAAAAAATTGCAATTTTTGAGAAATTCATTCTTTTGGGTTTGCAGTACACAAAAAAAAATTACAGAGTGACATGCAGCATGGCATCCCTGCTCAGCTCGCAATACCTAATGGGCAGGACACACCACTCATTCCACTTCTGCAGGTCTCGCCCCACACCACTGGTGGTGGTAGGAGATGCACGGAAGGAGGTCTGCACCTCCCTAGCAGATACCCGTCGGCCGTTGCAGTACACCTGAATTGGTGGCTAACTGTTTATTTAAGTTAAAAATAAAATTGACTCTATTGAAGAATGGTTAACTATATACAAGTACACTCTGTATGTAGGGACTGGGTGTAGAAAATCTTTTTTACCGAGTTTTTCAAGCTTACTTTTGCAAAACCTTCTACAGACAGCCTTTTTTTATATAATTACACCGAAGAGATTTGAAAAATAGGATGCCATTATGTGGAATGCTTAAGCTTGATGACATAGAGTGAGGATTGAATAAAATGAATGGGACTGTACCATTAACTTGAGGAACATGCATCCAGAGCTAAGTTGGCTGGCTGCTAAATAACCGTAGAGCGAGACCACTCTGACGCGCACAGGAACATTCACTTCAGAACTGTAAAAGTAAGCAAAGCCATTCTCCGTCGTCAGAGAGCGATTATGGTTTCTGGAGGCACTCATTTCAGTAACTGGCTGTATTTTTACATCTCTTTTCGGGAGTTTTAAATAATCACTTAAAGTTTTTGGCGTTACCATTTCTGCACAAATTTGAAACTAAAATTTTGAATTTGAGATAACTAGACGAGCAGCCAAATAAAGATTTCACCAAATAACGTACATAATGTATTAGTACATAATGTATTAATAATACATAATGTATTAGGACAATGACATAACTCAACACCACGGGCGTAGGCCTAAGTTCATGGGCGGCACCCAATACCATATGCGATTTTTCGGCGTCATACACAGTGTTGCTTTTGTGTTTTGGCGCCCTACAAAAAGTGCTTCCTATCGGCGCTTTCCACAGGGGTACTCAACACCAAGGATCGGGTCTTATGATTACGTATGGCAACTAGAAACTGGGGGGAATAAAAACCAGGGATTCAAAGCTATAAGCAAGACCGCAAATATGTAACCATTCGTCAATCATCTGTTTGGGGTTTTTCTTGTTTCGACAAAGAACATTTGGCCAAGGTAAGATAAAGAAAGATAAGAGGTTTAAGAAGGACGCCATTTGTTACACTTCTGCTTAGTCCCTTTTATAGAAAGTACAGTTTTTGTACAAATATTGTACAAATAAAGCAATTGCAAAAGTAATCAAAATATATAGATGTCACGCCATTTCCAATCTCGTTTCCAGAAAGTTGAAGAACACTGCTCGATCGCCACCACGTATTCGGATAACTGAAAAGATAATTATATGCGTGAATGCATGAAAACGGCACGAAAAACTTACTATTTGATTCGAAATAATCTCTTCTTATATCAATGTTTGCTTCCTCTGCGATGTGTTCAAACGCTCGACCAATCACACTAACAAGAACATAAAAAATTACAAATAAGTAGCAACAAATTTACCTTTTCCTTTGGGTGTCTGCAAGAATCTCGGATAGTGGCATGATACCCACAACCAAATACCATTCCCCACTTTCATCTGTTGGAACCACGACAATCAATGGTTTAGAAGCCCTACGAGTATTCTTGGCCTGCAAAAATCTTGATTTTGGTGAAATATAAATATAATATCGCTAAATATAATATAATATCGAAATATAATATCGCGATGAAAATACCGATGCGAAAGCCCGAAGAAGCAAATGTGCGAAGAGATACAAGCAATGCCTTGAGCGCAAATATGAGGTATCCGGTGACTTAAAAAGTGACATTTCGTTAATACATGTTATAGGATTAATAGTATTGAACCTGATGAACATTGACAATAAAGTATCGTGCTGTAGAGATAATATGACCCTGATTCATGGAGAGCTAAAATAATCCCACTAGAAAGAACAATCACCAGAGAGTACGGTTGCTTAATTTGCCGCTAAAAAATTTATATTAAAAATTTCGGAGGTAAATTTAATTTTTACGTAAAAAATATCAAAAAAAATTAAATTAATATTTGCAAAAAAGGGACAGATTCTTGGCATATATGATAGCATGAAGAAAATAAATTTTAGCTAAAATATGCTAATTTATTATAACTTCCCTGCGATTACGAAGTTTCTATACATAAGCCACTACTTTTTCTGACCAAATAACTAGTCAGTGCTTGTCCACTTTTCAACATTTTTTTTATCTCCTGCCACTTATTATATTTTGAAGTAAAAATTAATTGCAATTAAACCGCATTCTCATCATATTTTATAATTTTTCTCCCATGCCAATTTTTAGTAGAAACTTTACCTTCCGCTAAAAAATTTGTATTTTACCATAAACTTTAACATTAAGCAACCCTACAACAAAGACAACTTACAAAAACTAAAGAGGTTATCGCTTTTAGAACGGCCTTATACCTGGAAAAACCCGTTTCCGGCACTTCAAAAGACATATTTTAAAGAGAGTACCTCTCCATAGACAACTCGAGAGCAGGAATAGCGCCCGCTCCTGATCTCAAAAAATGCTGGAGAATTGTATTCGCCGTTACAAATCTTTCGTACAACGAGCGCATTCTATTAGAGGATGAGAAAGGACATTCCAACTGAAGACTCAACATACGCGCAAAATCAACGGAATTGTAACGGACAGAATAACCTGTAAATTAAATTAGGAAGCAATTTAACGGAGGATAAGTATAACCAAAATGGGCGGTGAAAGAAGCAAAGCTTGCATCAACGTGCTTCTCCATGATATCAAAAACTTCTTTTCGACGCTCATTAGTCAGCACACAGAATTTTTGCTTGCTTTCTGCAAGAGTCAATCTAAAAAGTCGTGACCTGACTCGTTGAGCAATCAATCGACATAGAAACTACCCAAGTTTTGCTAAGATGTGCCTCAAACTGTGCTCGCCTTTTTGACTCCACAATCTACTTTGGCAAATAAACAGACTTTCATTGCAGATACTGTCATAAATGGACCAGTGAGCATAAACCGGCAAAGTGAGCCTGAACATTAAAGCGAACGAATTTAATGGAAACCATATAAATTTGAAAAAAAAACCCCACTCCTTGTCAAAAGAAACCCGCAACTGGTCATCACTAGTCTGATCGGTGCTTTTTGGAGGAGCATATTTTCGGATGAATAGACGCAACCTGTCAATGCAAGTCGAAGTAAAACTCTCAACGGAAATCAGCTGATCCACAATCTGACTGCTTAGTCCGACAACGGCACACCACTAAAAAGGTAGTGATGGTAAGTTAACACAGAAAATCACTAGATATACCATCATCTCAGCGTTTGATTTGCCTAACTCATGGATCATTTCTAACATAAAAACAGCACTCTGAAAAAGCGAAGTTCGGAAAAGATGATGATCGAGAACAGGTACAGTACCGACGAAGAAAACCATGTATTCATGTAATATGACCAGAGAAGACTTGCTCTATTCCTTTTCCAATGATTCCTTTGCTGCTGCCTAAGCACTCCTCTCTGGCTATCTTCTTCGTCGGAATTCTCATCGGCAGTCGATATGCTTTCGTAAATCTTTGAAGCTTCTGGCACACACCACTCTAAAATTCCAGGATTGTCTAAAAGCCAATAAAAGCACATACTAAAGCAAACCTGATACTTCTGAAGCAAGCGCAAGGACCTAAAATTACCAAAGCATCCTAAAAAATTAGTTTAGTCGAAAATTACTCGAATATTTGAACTGTTGTAGATGTTGTCAACATGCACCGGGCGATGAGAATCCAGAACAAACATGGCGACCTGTAAAGCAGTAACGAAATTATTAGCACTTATTAAAAACTAGAGCCTTGAACTGGCGCAATATATGGAATATATAGGGAGATAAAATAGAAGAGCCTACCTACCTCCGGGGGTAAATTCAAGTCTGACAAAGAACGAGTGCCACCACAGTTAATAAATACGATATTCCAAACCTCAAGAAGCTTCTTAAGTGATTGATTAAAGGAAAGAGTTAATTACTTGTTCTCTATGTTCTTCAACAGCACTTGCAATGCCATCCCAAGTTTCAACGGGCCTTACTGAGTAAGTTACATCATCACTTGAGAGTGCATACTAAAAGTATAACATCAAGGTAGTTTAACAGAAAATATCAAGTTCACAAACCATCAGGACAGCGCAAGCTGTTAAAGCGTCTACATCTGCATTCACGATCAGAAGCGTGTGCTGAAAATTTGTACAGCTTTATCTAAACAAATTTAGCTAAACAACTACATACCTCTTTCTTTAAACAGTTGTAAAAGTTATGGAAGTCATCGGTAACCAACATCGCTTAAAATCAATGAAAATACTAAAGTTATCAAGTGGATACACAACAACTCAAAAGCTTTACATTGGGAGTAGAGGTTTCCTCGGTGAAAAATGATCGTTAATGCAATTCAAAAACATTCAGAAAGTACTTTATTATGGATAAATTGAGGAGTCCATCGGATTGTCGTAAATACTTTTTTCAGTACCACGGAAAAAAAATTGTGGCACCAGAGATACCGGTGACGTTTAAACATTGGCCCAATGAAAAACGTTGAGTTTAAACAGGTAAGTTATCATAACTTGAGAGTTCATAGAGAAGAAACGGAACAGAAAATAGGATCTTAAGGAGAGATGATGATCAGCTTCTGAGCGGGATTTTGGGATTTAGTTAAATCCGGAAAATTTTACGAAATATGGTATCTAGACGATGAAAAATTAGACGGATCTCTACAAGGAGAATTTAAATTACAGCCGGAAACTTAGTTTTTATTCTTTTTTCACCTAGTTTTGATCATATCCCAACAAACAAGCCTTACAGTTAAAACTCGATTTAACATAATTCAAGGTACCGCCGAAAAGATTATGTTAAATCGAGTTTATGTTAAATCGAGTTTATGTTAAATCGAGTTTTGTGTTAAATTGAGTTATATTTTCTTTAACCACCTCCAAATTTATGTTTCTCTATGCACCAATCAAACCAAGTGGATGTCCACTTGGTGTAAATTTTTTTTCTTAATTTTAGGCTGAAAAATGTCAGACGGAACTCAGAGTGAAGAAAAGTGGGAGGGCACTTCCGAAGTCACCACTGCTGGGACTACTCGAATTGGATCTTATTCAACTCTTTCTACTAGTACGCCACCTTATGCAACCACAGATGATGGCGGTGATGAATTTTCCGAAAAAAGTAATGATGAATCTGCAGAGGTGATCCTCGCGGACGCCACAGGGGAGACAATTTCTGAGTCAGATGATGTGAAAAGCCAGCAGCCGATGCATGAAGAGGTGAAAGCTCTCCCTGGAAATGATGGTGAGGATACTGATGCCACAAGTGTAGCTCAAGAAGAAGACTTTATGTTAATGGTATGTGCTTTTTGTATAGCTCTGTTTCAGATACCTTTTGTGCAATCTATTAAATTAAAAGGAAGAAGCTTACCTATACCAAACTATAGGATGTTTTTACAGATTGGTGTATTCAAACTTTGTGAATTGGCAGACAGCATTCGTGAATTCTGCGAAGAAAACAAGAAGAAAGACGGCGATGTAAAGCTAGCTTTGGAAGTCTGTATTGGCAAATACAAGATGCGTTCATCATTTCAAGTAATTCAGCCTGCAGAGGAACAGGTAGGCAGCTTTAAACAAGTTATGCTGTTTCAGATTTGCGACTTGCTTTACAGGTGTCAATCAATGAGGAGTTGCACGTTCCTTTTTCTATCCCATCAACAATCAAAGAGGTTTTTTAAACCGAAACATTGATAGTATCTAGTGACTTTTTTAGATCCGTCTGCGGATTATCCGCAGACGAGGGATTCTCAAGAGGAATCAAGTGCTTTGCACAGAATTTCTTTCGCTGGCTGGAATATGTCGGCAGTCAGAAAAACAGGCTTTTGTGCACAATTTTGGACCTGGTTTCGTCAACTTTTATGGACCAACAAGATCGAGATCGATGTCTTTTTGGCGCAAAAGAAAGCTAAATGACGTCAGAGGTGGTTCTTTTAAAGGAAGCAGGTTTCGTTAATTTATTTCACGCTACTTAATTATACCGTGTTACTGTAGCTTCTGTGGACGCCTTCTTCTTAGCGTGATGGGTGGAGAACCAGAATTTTATGGGAAAAAGCAAAAACCATCGATAAGGCCGCTGGGTTCTCTTACGTCGGATGTGTATCATCAGCAGCGGGGCTATACTCTATTTTCCACCTTTTATGCATCTAATTTGCTCCATCCAGATTACAAGTAGCTTTGATAAGCTATATTAACTCCACGTTTAAAAAAAAAAAAGACAGCGTGCTTTTAGATCTAAAAATGTGCGATTTGTAGTATCAAACGGGGAGTATGGAAACGAAGATTATTTTTCGGTTCCGGTCTGTACTAACAGGACCTCTGAAGTAGGTTCTTTGGTGCTTGTCCTTGTCAAGATCTCTCTAAAATTGCAGGTGATGCCAGCCTATGATTCCTTTAAGTATTATGCTATGCCCTGGGGTAATCACAAGCCAGTCTGCGAAATTCCATGCACTTGGGAGGACATTAGTTATAGAATGGAGCAGTCAAACGCTACATTGAGGGTAATTATTTCTCGAATTCATTATTCCATTTATTTGTTTCTGTTTAGGTCTCTGATTTGCTATCGATTTGCCAGGAAGACGCATTGATGGGTATTGGTGCAAGTATCGAAGAATCTGCACTTTGGTCAATTGTGAACAAAGCGTTAGATCAAGCGAAAATTCTTCTTGAATTCATCGAAGCCAAATGCAATTATGGAAGAACCAAAAAAAGAGCCAATAACAATTTGACAGAGCTCGATCATCTTCTCGAGGAAATGCGCTTTGACTCATTTCGCCATATTAAAGATGGCTTTCTGGCCCTAAAGAAAGAAGCCAGTCATGACGTGGAATATGTAATTAGAAGAATTCAGTCATTTGCGCGCGATCTGAAAGAATTAGCAGCCGATGTACAACTTTCTATCCCAGATGTTGTGATAAGGATGTTTGCAGATAGAGAAATGGTCGCTTCCGCCAGAATTCCGGTTACTGCGGCAAGAATCTTTACCTACTTGAATTATTCATACTTTTTGAATTTTAGATGCTGTACAGTTCCAATGAATTATTTAAAGGGAAATACTGTGACAAAATTCAGCCGATTTATCTCAACTGGGCTCCTAGTCATTATTCGAAAGAAAAGGTTTGCTAGACACATTAAGAAAGGACAAAACATACTGACTAGAGTTTCCTTATCTTTAGAAGTATGAGCTGCCCTGCGTTTTACATATGAAATTTTGGTTTGGATTAACTCATGATCGTAGCGAGTTTAAGAAGAGTATAAGACCCGGAGAAGTCAAGTATTTTGCAGAGCTTTTCCTAAATGAAAAGCGTTCAACTCTTATTTCGAATGATTGGAGGCCTTCGGAGTATCACAAATTTTTTTGTGCAATTTATTAAATGATTATTTTAAGGAAAAATCCGCCTGCCATTTCTGATGAAACGGGAAACGTAAAGTTGTCGGAAGACTCTGTGCGACCACCATTTGGTTGGACATTTAAGGTTCGGCTAATTTATTTGCTTGTGGAATGAGCTGTCTGTTTCTAGGGAAGCTGGACTACAAAGCGCTCTCATGATATGTGGATTGGACCTGACGCAGGAAGAATTACTCAAGAAGATGAATATTTCGAACTAGAAAAGAAGGTTAGTTGTTTAGCGCGAAAGTTGTTTTCCTTTAGATCTCTTTTAAGAACGGATATAATGAATGGGTTCCGGTCGGCAAAACAAGCTACTATGGAGACCTCTTTGACGATCGTGCTTTACTTGATCGCCTTCCTGTCGGATGGAGCTATGATGATGCGCCGTGGTCTATTGATCTTCATTATCCTGGTGATGCTGATGGCTGGAATTATTCGGTGCGGAACGATTTTTGGGTAGAAGGACACATCATAGAGGCTGATGAAAGGCGCGGCCGTTTTTCTTTAATCTAATGCGCTTTCAACATTTTAGAGCCAGACACAAGTTCCGACGAAGGAGAATGAAGCGAATCCGGCGGATGATAGATAACGACTCTCAGTCAGAAAAGAAGAAGCTTGAGTTACTACTGGACGACAAGGGATGGGAATATGCGCACACTTTCGGGAAGCCACTTCATACACAGATGTTTCGAGAAGATAAATTCCGTCGCCGCCGATTGGTTCGACAGTTGGTGCCTGTGCATGATTCTTAGTGAGAATTCGTATCACCCTTAACGTTTATGATGCATTCTTTCAGCCGATTAGTAATGGGCTTTCTTCATGGAGATGATGCAGATGCAAAAGACGAGGGCTGTTTTTTTTCCCCGAGGATTTATGAGATCCATGATCAAGTGAGCGCCTTTCAACTCCGCGTTTACTGTTTATGGGGTCGTGAACTTCATACACCGCAAACCTTTGTTTCACCGTCCAGTGTGCGTGTCATTTTCATGAATCAATGTCAGCAAACCTTGCCAGCCGAAATATCAGTAAACCCGATATGGAACGAAACAATAATATTCGAAAGGGTATTACCGTTTCATACATAATTCATGTATAAGTGATTGAAGGTTTTAGATGTTTGTTCCTGGAGGTATTCACGCGTTACAAAAAGACCCACCGTCTATAGTCGTGGAGGTTATCTGTGATGGAAGGTTTGGAAGTGAAGTTTTTCTGGGTCGTTTGGAATACACCCCTACAGTTATCAGCACACCAAAAGATCGGAGGGCAAAGCCAAAGTGGTTTCCTTGCAAATTCGCCGGTGATAAGACAAGGTCTCTTTCTCTACATGTGTCATCATATTTATGATTTTTTTAGGGGCTCACTTTTGATCGCTGCAGAAATGTTTCAAGCAGATCCGGCTTTTGTAGCGACTTTGCCTGCACTTCCACCCCTTAAACAGAATGAAAAAAAAAGGTATGAAGTACCGAAAGAGATACGTCCGCCGTTTACTTTCTACGCAGTTCAATTCTTGTGCTGGGGTGTGCGTGATTTGCCAAGCTTTCGAGTAATGCTCGAATTTTCGGTTTCACATCGGCTAGTTCTCTTTGTTTTTAGCTCTTTCCCGTTCGTTCACCATTTATTGAATTCACTGTTGGTGAGCGTTGTGAAAAGTCAGATGTGATTGAAAACGCCAGAAAAAATCCGAATTTTTTGGAGCCGCTGATAACAATTGAAAGGGTTCTAATGCCGAAGCTGATCTACTACGCTCCACCGATAACATTGCATTTACGGGATAAACGTTCTTTCGGAAGAAAGCCTTTGGTTGGATCAGCCATTATTAGCAACTTTAGTCGTTTCATTCAGAAAGAAAAGTCGTCATCGGTTTGTTATGCCACACGTGTAAATATAAAAATAGTTGATGTTTCCCTTTAGCATACTTCCGACAAAGAATCGGACTGGAGGTTGTATGAAGAAACCATGTTTGCGGAAGATAAGATTCTTCAAAAAGAATTGTTTGACTTTGATCTTAATGGCCAGCGTCATGTTCAAGATAGATTTTGGGAGCAGTCGAGTATTTTCAAACCGAAAATCGATTGGTGGAGCAAATATTTCTTTTCCATAGGGGAAAAAGATAAGGCTCCGGAATATGAACAGTAGCATCTCATGTAAATTTTTATTTTAGTCGTTTGTACCTTTTTAGATCTGGCATGGACAAGCTGGTTGTCTTTAAGTCATCTTTGGAAGATGTGAATGGATTTGAATCATTTGAAGACTTCTTAGACACTTTCGTATTCGAGAAGCCGACGAAGAAAAAGGTAGACGAACCTGTTTCAGATAACCTGGATACTCGTGGTGAATTGAAGGGCAAATTTTTCATACACAAAATATCGTCGTCATATGAACGTAAGACCTGACTTTAATTTTTTGGAATACCATGAAATATTTTCTTCTAGCCGTTCTAAGCGTACCACCTGGAATTGAATTTTCTGGCATAGTTCCGTGCGTTCTTCGAGTTTGTAAGTTTGATATTGTTTCCGATTTTTAGAATAAGTTAAATCGAATTAAAATTAGACATCGTAAGGGCAAGTGGTTTGCAAGCGTCTCGAAACACTGGAAGATGTGACCCCTACATCTCCGTTAAATGTGGTTCGAAGAGAAAGATCAATGCAAAGAAGGATTACATGTCAGATACCACTGAACCTATTTTTGGGCAAATGTACGAAATGGAAATCAAGCTCCCGATGGATCATCAGCTTGTGGTGAGCGTGATGGACAACCGAAGGGTTCTGTCTGGTAATTCTATTTTCTATTCTTTGCGGCTAATTATTTCGGCTTGAAGACAGAGAAATCGGTTCCACAGTGATTGATTTGGAAAACAGACTCTTATCGAGACATCGTGGTACGGTTGGACTTCCAAAACAATTCAACGTGTTTGGACCATTGCCATGGAGGGATCAGCTGACTCCGCTGCAAACTTTAAAAAGGTGACTTTTGCGTCCGTTATTTTTATTTTCCAAAATGTTCTTAGATATTGTCTGAAGATGAATCTCTCTCCTCCGAAAATTTTGACGAAAGGGGACGATAACAGTCCAGAAATACAATTTGGCGCTAAAAAGTACCGGTTAAAAAATTTGGAAGGAGCTGGACTTATTAATGAAGATATGCTTGGTAGACCAATTCAGAGACTTGCGTTGTATATACTGAATGAAGTGGGTTTTTCGGACTTTCTTAGTCCGTAACTCTTACACTTTTCTTTTAAGCTCGGTCTTGTTCCTGAGCATGTGGAAACTAGGGTTCTATACGATGCTAAGAGTCCATCCAGGAAGTGTGGGTCTTTAGAAATGTTCATAGATCTGTTTCCTCGCCTTCTTGGCGCGATACCTCCCCCACTAGATATTAGGCCTCGCTCTCCCCTTCCTTATGAACTTCGCGTAGTAATTTGGAATGTTCGGAATGCTATCTCAAAGAAGCGTTCGTTTGGAGCGCCGGTATTTCGGTTTAAGTTGCTCGAAAAGTGCTTTTGAACAGGTTTTTTTAGGCAGCTGATCTTTATGTCAAATGTTATTTGAACGGATCAGAGAAAGGTCAGAAGACAGATGTTCAGTATCGCGTACTGGACGGTGCTGGATCGTTCAATTGGCGTTTCGTTTTCGACTTGGACTACAATATCTGGGAGCAAAAGCTGGTGGTGCGCAAGAAAAGAAGAATCTTTCGGTGATTTTCAACCCTTTGGTTTTTCAAAGTTTTGCTTTTCGTTTTAGAAAAAAGTCGGAAGAGTCTGTTGACCCTATTTTGGTACTGCAACTATGGGATAACAATAAGTTTAAAAAGGATGGCCTGATCGGGGAATACCACCTCAATCTTTTAGGCATCGAAGGTTCTTCGCTTTATTTTACCATTTTAGTATGGTTAATGGACATTTTTAGAGGGTCGCTTGGAAGAAGATGAGTTTGGAAATGTGGAGTATGGTAGAGAGAAAGTTTACCCATGTTGTGCCAATACTATCCGAGGTTGTTTGTGTTGTTTCAAGTGCTCGGGTTGCTTTACTAGCAAATATAACAAAAGAAAGAATTTGGTTGAGCTTCCTCGCGCCCCTGTAAGTATTCTTTTCCTTGACATTTTCAGTGGTTAGGTTTTAAATTTTAGGTTTACCTTCCTAGTTCGAATGTAGGAACTCAATCGGTGTTCGAGCAGAAGTCAATACACGGATGGTGGCCGTGCCTTAGTACTGATTTGCTTGCTGAACAGGTAATGGAGAGGCTTAGGGAAGATGTGTTTTGCCTTTAAACACAGAAATCTTTATCACGGGCTGCATTAAAATATAAAGACCGATTTTTCGGACTCATTAAAAGAAACGTTTGTTTAAAAATTTTCGTTTTCAGCTAGAAGTTGTTTGCCAGTTTTAATCTCATATACACAATTTCATACGACTTCTTTTTAGAAACAGTTAATTCGAAAAACAAAAAAGAATGATGACTATGGTGAAGAACAGTACATAACTGGGATTGTTGAGCTGGAAATTGATTTGCTTACTACTGAGGATGCGAAGCGTGATCCCGTAGGGAAGAAAAGGAAGAAGCCCAATCATGTAAGTTGTTTTGTATTGCGCTCGCGCTTTAGTGATGTTTTTTTACAGAGTCCATATCTCCCAAAGGTTAGCCTTTTTTCCAGGCCTGCTTTCAAATTTTTTGCCAATAAGCTTTATCCCCAGCCTGCTTGTTCTCATGATTTTAGCCAGACAGGCCGAAGATGGACTCCTACTGGTGCATGTCTAGGCTCAAAGTGATTAGTAGAATTTGCTGGAACAAGTGTGGCTGCCAAGCGCTTTGCTACATTCTGGCTGCTCTATTTACTATATTGTTTATTGCATCACTTATATGGCAGGCTCCTTATATTATAGCTTCTATCGTGTTGTAGCAGCTGGATACCTAAGAATTGCACTGTCGACATTATACTTGTGAATTTACGTTGTAAAGACGTCATTGTGTATATTCTCGTCAGTATATTATTGTTTGTAAATGTATTGAGTTATCAAATATTTTTTTGCGGCTTTGTTGAAATACCCCGTGAACCACTAAACCTAAACGATGCAGGCTAAACGATGGTTCACGGTTAACCTACGCTGGTTTACCCTAAGCCTGAGGCCTAGTTGAATGCTCGAAAAAATGTGTGGCTTCTGTTAGTTTCAAACACTCAGATAGTTCGTATATAAAACTCTAAACTGGTATTCGGCCGCTTCGGGAATGAACACTCCAAGCTTACTCTTTAGTGCAATATATGGAAAAAGGGGTAAAAAGGCGAAAACTCTGAAGGTTACCAAACCTGAAAGTTTTACTCCATGAATACTTTGAAGTTTGCTTTACGTCCGCTTCCGTATGTTTTTTTTAGCTTTTAAAATTTTCGATACAAGGAAACTTTTACAATACGAAAATTTTCCAGCAAAAAATGAGCTGCGGCCATTTTGAGGTCCTGAGGTATTTTTGCCTACCGGAGTGCCTCAGAATAAAGAAATCCTTCCAAAAAATGAGTATTGTAAATGAGTATATGTAAATTTTTGTGGCGTAGCAAAGTAACTGCGTAACAAATGCTCCTCGTAACAAGTTTTCGCGTAAATTATGGTGTACAGCCCCTCAGAGACTGAAAAACAATTAATGTAATTAATGCTTTATGCTTTAACACTACACCACCAAACGCGCCTTTTCTTCTGAAGTGAACCTTTTTTTCACGTTTTGAAAAGCCGTGGGGGAGGTATAACCAAGAAGCGCCAAAATTTGTAATTTGTTTCATAGCTGGGTCACTACACATCAAATGGATATGAGAAAAGGAATAGACTTTTCAGCAATTTATATTTTTTATTTTTTAAACAAAAATAGCTAGAAAAGGCTTATTTTCTAGATGTATTGGTTGCCAATAACAGCAAAAGCCTGATATATTTGAACCAGACTTGCGTAAGTGCCTGTAGCAAATCCGAAAACTCCAAATGCTAACAGAAATATGTTTCTTGTCCACACTGTTTGGCTCAGATTTTTCTGCGAGTAGGCGCACAGCAGCTCAATTATAGGTGGGAAAATGAGTGCCAAGGCTGAGCCAGCAAACGCTCCAACTAGGGAAATGAACAGAGCCAGATGTGGAATAGCTTCGGCTGCCAAACCTATAGAATGAGCCAAATTTCTCGTAGACCTGATAAAGTCAACTCCTTACAAGTCCCAGCCACCATAGAATATCGGAGAAAATACACCAAAAAGTTTTGTTTTTCAGGTGCTACTTTGCGAGATATCCACTTTTCTATTCTCTCCTAAATAATGGCTATAACGTCTGAGCGATTTTATCCAGCAATGACTAACCATAGGAACGTAGAACTGCAAAGGATAGGACACTAGAATGCACCCAACGAATATTATCTTTATAGCTTGGTAAAATGCGGTGGACGGCAGATTCAATGTGATGGTATCTAACAAATTAATGGGATAATAATTTTTAAAATTATATGCTGACAAACCATACCCTTTACCTGGTCCCCGAAAGCCAAGTAGCCATAGAAACCTGAGAAAAAGTTTAAGTTTTTATGCTTTCAAAGTACTCTTAATAGAAAGTTACCTAGGTCCTCCAAGTTGACTTTTTTAGCACTGGGTGTTTTTAAATAAAGATTTTCGAGGGTAACCTAATGAGTACTGTTTTAGCAGAGGCTTAGCAAATGCTTCTCTTAGCCTCCGCTAAGTCTCCGGCGTTTTTATACCGTGTGTCTCGAAAGCTCGGAACAGAAATTGAAAATTCAGTCAAGAGAGTTGATAATGTTTATTCCTCATCTCCAAATTGTTCTTTTGCCATGGAAGCACTTAATTTTGCAGCATCCGCCTGTATCCCGCGTCATCTGCTTTTTGTTCCTTCTGGCAAAAAGACAAGCTCTGCACTTACAGATCAGTGCATTCCAGCCTAGACCATGATTTGCTTTGGTCTCTACGTTCGTTCAACACTCTTGAAAGAAAAGAAAAACAGGGCTTTCAAATAGCACCAAAAACATGTTTTAACTTAGGTATTGAGGAAAAAAAAAATCTTCAATTTCCATTCCAAACTTTCGGAACACACGGTATCTTATTTGTTAACATAGATTCAGTGTAAGCTTAGCAAAAAATACATGTCTAATATCAAAAACTTTGAATCTTTGTTAAATCTTCAACATCTTCAGGTGCTTATTCAGCTGAGTTAGGGTTGTGGAATAAAAATGACCCCAGACAAATATCTGAGGAGGATATTGTGCCTACTTTTTGACTTTAACATTCCTTTTTCATGTTTTTCACCACAAATAATTTTAAGTCCGAGAATTTCAACGAAGTAAAAATTCAAAGGTATTTTTCAGTGTTTTCATAATTGACATGACATCTGACACTGACACTGACTAACTGACATCACACTGACATTGACACTGACACTGACATTTGGTGTCAGTGTCAGTGTCATTTTAAGTGTCAGTTTATTTCAAAATGTCAGTTTCCTCGTTTTTTTAAAGTTTTTTAAGTTTTTTTAAGGTACAAATTGAAAAAATGACCCGAATGACATATAATATAACCGACACTTAAAATGACACTGACATTTTGAAATAAATGACACTTAAAATGACACTGACACTGACGTCAGCTTGACACTGACATGACATTTAAAATGACACTGACACCAAATGTCAGTGTCAGTGTCAGTGTCATTTTAAATGTCATGTCAGTGTCAAGCTGACGTCAGTGTCAGATGTCATGTCAATTATGAAAACACTGGTATTTTTCTTTGTTAAAGTTGTAGGACTTGTAAGTTTTATTTTCAGATTTATGGGAACTTGGTATTTTTTCTTTTGTTGAAATTCTAGGACTTGTAAAAATCACTTATTGTGAAAAACAGACACAACTTTAAAAAGACTTGAACCCTAAACCTTTCGTTTTAAACTTTAACGCACTAGAGAGAGAGTTTTACGTTGATCGGAGCTTCCGTTATTGGGAGTTTTGACTGTACTTCTAATATCAACAGTTTATTTTGCAATTATTATTTAGCCAGCTCTCAATTATTTAGCCCACTTACCAGTAGTGCAGTAAGCAACCAGCACCAGTGCACCTGCAAAAAACGTCATAGCAATACAGGGTGTTTCAAGATTTTGGTCTCTTTTCTTTGGGCCATAAAATTTCCCAAGTCCCCTGCGTTATGGGTCCTACCCTAACCACATCGTATGGCTGAGTAAGACCCAAACCACAAAGGACCAAGGAAAAATAGAGTTTTGATATTGTGTACCAAAAAATTGCTTTTGTGAGCTCACTTAAATGCAAAAAAACTGATCTTTCAAAATTGGCTCCGAAAGAGTTTTGTACCAAAGAAAAGGGGCAAAAATCTTGAAACACCATGTATTTTCTTTGTTTCCCATCCAAACCTACATGCTGTATTCAGGACGCCATTAGAGGAAATGAAGTGACCCGGCTCATCCATTTGGTTTTCGATTGGCAAGACCTAATAACGTTATGAGTTTGAGGCAAAGCACGCACTTAAACTAAAAACTGAGCTACCGAATTTCCTCTAATAGCTCCCCCGGGGGAGTTATTTTTTGGATAACCCCTAGAGGGGAGAGCTATTAGAGCGGGGGGAGTTAATGGAGCAGGGGGAGTTATTTTTTAGTCTGCAAAATTTTCAAGAGAACCACGTCAGCCAAACAAATTTTATCCACACAAAATAACATTTTCAAACAATTTCACCAACTTCGTTTTCCCCAACATATCGTTTGTGAATCTCGCGAATGATATTTCGTTAAACGAAGGAGGTGAAAGTCATATCAAGAGAATATGGAACATGTGGCAAATTTTTTCATCACAAGTCAGCGATCTTGTGTTTAGTCAATCGAGTGGTGTGTTCTGGTGTTATCCTGCAGTGAAAGATGTCTTTTTTCTTGGTCTTTTCTGCACTCCGATCCAATTGTTCGCAGTAGTCTTACTGTCTTTGTAGCGTCATCTTCTCCTTTGCCGATACATCAAACAATGGCGCCTATGAATGTTAGGATTTCTTTTCTTCTCATTTGCTTTACCTCTTAAAATGAACAACGTTTGTGAGAAAACAAAGGGAAATATGGAAATGGAAGAAATGGTGCAATAAGTTTATATAAATAAAGTTTGAGTAATTACAAAAAATATACATAAAAAATGAATTTCCCCGGTGCATTTTTGTTGTCCAACAACTCACCACTGCTATTCCTTCGAAAGCGAAAATGACTGTGCCAAAAAATAGTGGTAGATCTTCAAATTTGCCGACTGCAGGCAGGTCAGTTGTGGAGCCCAAATGAGTAACTAAACTGTAATTGATGTAAATGGTCAAAAAGGGGCGGAGTACGGAATCCTCTTTGGCCAAAAATGGCGAAAGACGGTGTTTATTCAACGTTTTGATGATTTTTTTGATGTAGACAGTTTTTGCAGAAAGAAAGTTGCCTAAAATCGACTTTTTGTCTTGGAAGACCACAGCAGAAGGGTATCGGGGTCGGAATATCATATGTACCCAGGGTACCCGCCCCAAATTACGTTATAACTACCAAATTTACTCTATTAAGCGGGCATGCCCGTTTATTTTCGACCCTTCGCTAAGGGGCCCGCTTATTAAAGGGTGCACGCTTAATTTTCGACCTTTTCTCGTATCATAATTAAAATATTTTAGGCGACACAATGAGAACGATTTCAAGCAACTCAAGCGCGGAGGAAGAGCTGTAACTTCATCAGGATGAGTCCATCAGCTGTGTCGATCGTCTGTAAAACTTTTTAACTTCCTTTTATGCTTTGACCACAAGCTACGAAAATGACAAATGAGCCAAAAGGCTTTACATGAAAATTAACAAGCTATAAAAAATTTATTTTACATTAGCAACAATGCAAGAGATAGAATAACGAGAAGATTAAAAAATGAGCTTTTCTTTCATAGGTTTCTTTAGCGCCTTCATCCTAAGATTTAATCTCTAAGATATTCTTAGAGGAATTTTTTGCAGGGCTTGCTTACATCTAGGAAGTGGACATATAAATCATTGAAGGGACACAAACCTTTCTAATCTAAACCCACAAATTTGAAAAAGAACTAATTGCGTGACGTTTTGCACCCTTCCATGAGCGTAGGTGGACAGCTTCAGATCCCGATGAATAAACTTATGTATACACAGAATTTTGATGGTTTTCAGGCCTTGGAAAGACGGGACGCAGAGACAATTAAACACTATACTTTTTAAAGGAAAAATAAAACTCATGAAAAACTTTACATCTTTAAAAGGACCCATCAACTCCATAACCAGAGAGACGACGAGCTTATATTTCTTATCACGATCGACTGAGTGAGCATTATCATCATCGCAGATGGCAACAAACTGAAGGCTATTAGCGCTGTTAACCTTATAGACATGGCAAATACCGATAGCGAGCTAGCATATAGGAGCAGAAGTTAATTTTAATTGGCAAAAAGTCCAGAAAGTATGTTACCAGTCCTGGCTATGGTTCCTTTCATGGTTGAAAATTTGCTCCTTCTGATTTTGTTCATCAAAGGGCAATGACTTGTTTCATTTTTCTCGACAGTGCAGCTTTCGCTTCTAGCTTCTGTTCCGATTTTTTTCTGCCGGCTTCTGCTGCCACTTTGCTTTTGTCTAAAAGTCGCAGAACAGCTACGTCTCCTA
>BBSZ01010069.1:0-21889 GCA_000981365.1 Subanguina moxae
ATCTAATATTTATTTCATGAGTTTTTTTTTGCAAATGGCATACGAATCAAGGTTGAGTTGAAAACCCAACAGAAGAAGAGGTTTTCTTTGATTTCTGGCTTAAATGAAATTTCACTTTAAAATGAAATTTCATTTTATTTAAAGTGAAATGAAAAATGAAATGATATTTCATTTCATTTTGAAGTCATTTCACTTTAGCTATTTCATTTCACTTTGCGTCATTTCATTTTCAGATTTCATTTCATTATAAGTTTCATTTCATTTTAGCCATTTCATTTCATTTTTCATTTTATCCAACAAATTTCATTTCATTCTAAAGTCATTTCATTTTAGCCATTTAAAATGAAATTTCATTTCATTTAGGAAAACACTGGTTGAGCCCCACTCGAGGCATATATTTTTTGGAAATTCCTCTTCTATTGACTACCCACCTATTGCTGCACTTCAAAGTCCCACAGCCTTGGTTGATTTTATTCATCACTTCAGCCAATTTGGCTGCTTCATGTCTGTCCGATGGATAGGCTTTGCTGAGCTCGTATACGTCACTGTTGATTTGCTCAAAGTCTCCACATTCTCTGCTGCATTCTTTCATAATTTGATCGCCTTGTTGGGTGAGGCAGGCATTGATTGATTCCACTTCTGCTAGTGATTGAACAGAGCACATGGTGGTCATTGACTCTAGGGCGAAAGGATTGGATTCCACTCCACATTTGGAAATGCAACTTCTGGCTGTTGAAATGATGCTGGAAAATACAAACATTTAACCTATTTTTTCAATTCTGAATATTGTGGAAAAATTTAATGGCTACTGAATCATATAAATTCTGGAATTTTTCCTAATTTTTGTGGACCTCAGTCAAAAAAGTTATTGGTCTTGGTTTCCAAAGTGCCTTTTTTTTATTTTTCTGATAATTTTTTGAGCAAATGAACAAAAAATTAACTATTATCAGTATAATCCGGGAAAGCTGGTTAGTAAGTATTTTTTAGAAAGATTAGAACCAGAGCAATAACCCATCCCCATTGTAAGCTAGGCCTAATTTTCAATAATTCGTTTAGAATATTTTTTGATTCAAGAAAACCCAAAATAAGCAATTAAAACACATAAAAAACTAGCTCACCCGCAAATGGAGTTTAAATTGAGCAAATAGTTAGAAATATTGGCCGTTTTCAGGAGATTTAGCTCAATCCCTGGGCCAGTAGCTTGGTCTAAACATTTCTTAAGGCAGGGATCAGAGTTGACAATGTTGTTAAAGTGGTGTTGGAAGGCTGGATGGGCGGTGGAAAAGCCGATTGCCAACACAATCAGCAATGCTTGAAGTGAACGGGCCATTGTAAACAAGAACTCAAACGACCTGCAGTTGAAATGCAGTTGTGAAGGAGTTTCTTTGACTAAAGTAGAGAAAATATTTAGTGGTATCAACTTTGTACAGTCAAACTTTATTTATACTCATTTGGTGGATAAAAAAAGTACGAAAAGGTGCAGGGAAATCAATCATAAGACAAAAAAAGGGCAATGTCTCCGCCTTTCGAAAGAGCCCCTCAATCTGTGACTGCATTGTGTTTGGGCAACACAACAAACTCGTAAAACGGAGGCAATAAAAACGTTGATATATATTAATTGCCAAGTTTGAACCTAAACCTTTTTAATCAACTTATGTGGTTGATTACCAATAGTTTAATTTCGATAATTGAAGATAAAAAACTAGTTGAAATTCACTTTAAAAAGTTTAAAGAGTTTTTATTCATGATTCTCAACAACGTTAAAATAGCAGCTAAAGTTTTTAACGGGGCTGTACACCATAATTTACATATACTCATGTACAGTACTCATTTTTTGAAAGGATTTCTCTATTCTGAGACACCCCGGTGGATACGAAAAACCTCAGGAATCCAAATCTGAAAACAGAATTTCAAGAAGAGGTTTGGTTGTTGAAATATGATCAACACTAGGAGAAAACAAGGATATAAACTAAGTTTGCGGCTGGCTATGATCATATCTCAGCAACCAATCCTCTTCATGAAATTATGTTTTAAGATTTGAATTCCTGAGGGTCTGTTTGCCTATCAGACTACCTCAGAATGAAGAGATCCTTTCAAAAATGAGTACTGTAAATGCGTATATGTAAATAGTTGTGACGTAACAAAGTGACCGCGTAACAAATGTTCTTCTTAACAAGTTGCTGCTTAAATTATGGTGTACAGCCTTTAACGGAGGTGTTAAAACTGAATTCTTGTGTTTAAGGATGGAATAGTCAAAGAAGGATTGGAAGACCATTTGTGTCTTTTCATGTGTCTCATCCACATCTCATCATCATGCGTCTCATCCTGTGCGAGTCTCTCACGACTCATCCTTTTTATTGCCAAAAAGGTTTAAACCTTCTTTTTTTATTTATTGGTAAAATGTTTCACCAAGCTTGTAGGTGGTGGTTCAAGACTTGTTCTGACTGAGTTAGTGCGTTAGCACATCTGATTAAAATACTACTGAAATACAGAGAAATACTATGCCAGAGAAATACAGAAACTGCGAGAAATATGGGAAATAATCATTTATCTAGAGGGAGATTATTTTATTGAGCATAAAATTCTATAGGAAGGACGGGTAGAACCTAGGCCGGAAGGGGAAACAGCTGGAGAAAGGAATTCCAATGGAGTTAAGTAAAAGGAGCAACGCAAAAAGAGCAACAGGCGTCAAATTCAATTGTATAACGGAATGTGAAGCTGCAGGTCCTTTTTCACACTGTACAAAGGGTAAGCGCTCCTAGACTGGCTTTCAGTCTTACATTATAAAGATTTCTAAAACGCTAATTAGTCCTGTTGCTTTTTTTTTGCGTTGCTTTTTACTCGCCACAATTCCAATAAATACTTGGTAAGCTATAACTCCGCTACCTGGAAAACCAAGGATTTCTGAATGGCTAATCAAACCATGCGGTACTGAGATTAATTCCAGCCCCTAAGATTCATATCAATCAATATCCATAATTATCACCCCAGGTCCAAGAATCCACAGTCGGGTCCCAGGATACATAAAGCCCCTTAGTTTGGTCTATTTCGAGGACTAAGGCACAAACTCAATTTTTGATCAAAAAAAATTATTTGAAATGGTCGGCGGCCACTTAACAAAGCTAATAAGATGTGTTCTTTACGTTTCAAGTGCTAAAACAGTGAAAAAACATGAATTGAAATGTTTTGGAAGGAAGCGATAAATTATATTCCGAGGTTTCCATTGTTTCTTTGTTATCAAAGTCTCCAATCACTTTCTTCATCTCTTGATCGCTGTCCATTGCGGAATTACTAAAGAATAAAATTGGTCAAAAACACAATTAAGAATTCAACTAGGCATGACAGCTGGCACGTAGGATGTACTACAGTGCAGCTGTACGAGTTTTATACTACGATATTGTAAATTTTTTAAATGTTATTTCGCAGTTCGCAAGTTCTCATTTTTGAATTTTGTGAGTTTGCAGATTTTTGAGTTTTCAAATGTATGAGATGAAAAATTATGGGTTGCTGGTCAGGAATAAAGCTTGCTCTTCATGAGCACTTCTTCATAATCTACATGCGGATTCGACGTTTTATGAATTTCTCCAAAAAAATACTTGATGTTTTGTTTGTCTCAAACTGCAATAAGATTTAAATGGGGGGAGCAGTAGGATGTATTGGGAGGGGAAAGGAAAAGAATGGGGCCATCTTGTAAAAAAGCTACTCAACCAAATTTTATTGGGAAGAAGGGCCGTATAGGGCAGGGGAAGGGACAAGTAAGGGACCACTCTATAGGAAAAGAAAATATTTTGAACATAGTATCCCTTACAGGGACCTAACGCATAAAAAAGCTTGGGTATGCATGCTATTTTTTATGCATCCAGAGCTATTCACGAGTGATTTATGTCTCAGGTATGTTTGTGTGCGCATTTCGACTCCAAGCCCCCGAGCCCCAATAAGGGTTTTTTTTTCGGGGGTTATAATCCAATAGAGTCAATAGCAATTTTAAAAAGTGATAATCAAATTTTACCTTCTCAACTGAAAGTGATTTTTGTTGTTTTACTTGAAGACTCATAGGTAATTTATTGTTTTCTTGTTTTCCATTAAAGGGAATCCCCCAACCAAACAGTCTCAACCGTTCTAATGCACCAATCCTTCACACAAGACTGATAAAAAACTTTACAACACACAGTTAAAATCACCAATTTTCCGCTGCACAGTTAATAGCAAATCAACTGGCTGCAGTCTAGGTGGCTGTCACTTCAAAGGACTGTCTCAGCAATTTTTGGGGCTTTCCTTGCTAAACACCAAGAACGCTCGAATAGTACACACATGACTTTTCAAATGATAAATTTTACGACTCACTGCAGCCATTTTGTTTACTCGTCTTCAAATTTACTCTAAAATAGGTGTTGTCTGTAAGGTCAATCACTTTGCTTTCAACGCATTTCAAATAGTTTTGTTTAACTTTTAAACTTTTTGAAGAGTCTATACCAATCAGCGGTAAAAAATGGTCTGACTCTGATGTTTATATGAGAGAACTCTTGCAAATTTTTATGGCAGCGTTGTTACGGTCTATGTTTCACATCAAGCGCTTTACTTACATTGCAATTACAGTAGTGTTAAAGGCCATTTTTAATGTTGAAGGACATATATCTGAGGTGTTGGTTCTTTTGAACCTTGAAAATCATACATTTTGCTTCAGAATACTTGAGCACAGATTAAAATGTTTTGAATTTTAAAAGTTGAAATGGGAACATTTTCCGAATTAAAAAAAAGAAAAACAAGCAATTCAAAGTTGTTAGGTTGAGGTCTGGATTTTTCAATTTGTAAATTTCGATTGGATTTCATTGAAATTCATTCTTCTGGAATTCACTGTCTTACAAATGGTGTGCTCAGTGACAATCACATCAGGACTAAGAAGTCTAATAAATCTCTCTAGATCAGAACAGATGTAAAAAATTGCTAGCGTCACTTTTGATAATTGATGTTGTCATGTTGTGTTGATTTTTTTTGTTGTCAATAAATTTCTTTTTTTAGAGGTTTCCGCTAATTTTCTTTTTTTATCAGTCGTTCTGATAAAAGCGGCCGGCATAGACAAAATAGTTGATGGTACAGCTTGTATTTTTGCGAATAAAATTATTAGCACCTGAGCAACCTTTACAGATTCAAGTACTTTTAGAAAATCGTTATGGTTCAACAGCATTTGCATTAGAGACAGAAACGGGCCAGGAGCCCCGACCCGCTGGAGCCGATTTTAGGAGGTAAAACCCCGTTCGGAGCGCGCCCCGATAGACTTTAAAAACCTCGACCCAAAAATAAGCTAGACACTGAAAAAAAAATTTTAATGTTTTTAATTTTTTATTAGTTAGTATTTTTTTGTCTGCTGTTTGCTGTTTTAATATTCTCTTTCCTTCCCAATAAAGCCATGAGCCACTAAGGTTAGACAAAACAGGATATACGCTTAGTCTCGGTTAACCTACGCTGGCCTACCCAAAGCCTAAGGCTTAGTTGTATGCCCAAAAATGGGTGTGTGCGCCTTGTATTGGTGTAAGAAAAGAATAATCATAAAATTAAAAAATAGCCTACAAAATCAAAACTTACTCCTGACAAACCTTCTTTAAAATACTCTAATTAGAACAGAAAAAAGGATTCAGGAGCCTGAAAATAGCAAAGAAAAAATCACACCAAGTGGACATCAACTTTGTTTGATTAGTGCATGGAGAAACACCTACACTTCTAAGGGTCCCTTGCAAGACAAACCAAAACAGAAAATAAATTTAAAAGACCATGGCCAACTGTCCATGGACAAGTGTTCTCATAGCCAACTATCTATGTCCCTACACTGGGAACGGTAACCGAAAAGGATGCAGCTATGCTTTGAATCAACCCTATCCTTGAAGCTGGGGTAGGGCAATAGGAAGTGACAGAAAGGGTCTTGCTGAAATGGAAGTAAAATATTTTGGCTGCACCCTAAACGGAGGCCCAGGAGGAGATAACAACGTTTATTATCGCCATAGCCACCAAACATACAATTACAGAGTAGGCGAGGCACGTGTTTGACTACAGAAGATCTAACTCGAGCACAAAGAAAGCAGAGCAACTTATACTTTTGAACAAGAATCTGCTTCCGCCGAAATTGTTGTATTAAACTGTTTATTAATCTAAATAATTTTGTTATTGGACAATTTTAGAGACAAATATCGAATTTTAAAATGGTATACTAAAACGTCGCAATATAGCAGCGACATATCGCACCCGAAATCCAATATGGCATCGTAAAACTTTTGGCCAAAAATATCGCAACGCATATATTGCAAATAATCCTCGAGTTAGCTCTCATTATTGAACAAAATAGATTTTAAAAAACCATTTGACACACTCCTTCTATTAATGTTGTGCAAACGTAAGAACTGATAACTTTGCGAAACATTTTGCAAATTCATCAGTCCTGGTTCTTTCTCGAGATGTTTGCACTGCTGTACACCATAATTTACGCAAAAATTTGTTACGAGGTACATTTGTTACGCGGTCACTTTGTTACGCCACAAATATTTGCATATGCTCATTTACAGTACTCATTTTTAAAAGGATCTCTTCATTCTGAGGTAGTCTGATAGGCAAACAGACCCTCAGGAATTCAAATCTGAAAACAGAATTTAAAAAAAAAGAGGCATCGTTTCTGAGATATGATCAAAACTAAGAAAAAAAAAAGAATAAAAACTAAGTTTGCGGCTGGCCATGATCATATCTCAGCAACCAAGCCTCTTTTTAAAATTCTGTTTTCAGATTTGAATCTCTGAGATCTTTTTGCCTGGTGACTCAGAATACAGAAATCCTTTCAAAAATCAGTACTGTAAATGAATACATGCAAATTTTTGTGGCGTAACATGTGTACCTCGCAACAAACTTTCGCGTAAATTATGGTGTACAGCCGTTTGGACACCTTTTTTTGACCTATCTTAAACTTTGTAACCAGAGAGAAATTCGTATAAAATATTTGATTTTTTTTTCTACACACCCTAATCAAATTAAGGATACAACGACGAAGAAGACTATCGGCAATACAGAAATAAATCAGAAAACAGCAAGTTTTCTGATTCAAAAGATTTTTGCGAATGCCAAACACCTAAATGAATTCTACTGATGAGGTCATTCAGAATTGGTCATCCCTCCAGCCGATAGCTTGTTTCTCCACTAGTTGTTGGAAAATCCCGTCTTTAATTCGCATCAACTCGTCGAAAGTTCCACGCTCGGCAATTGTCCCTTTGTCAAGCACAACAATTTGGTTAGCATGTTTCACCGTTGATAACCTCAAAAAATACTGTTACACAATCCATTTCCATACAATTTACAGAATTTGGAAAATTTACCTATGAGCAATAATAAGCACTGTTTGGTGATTGTTTTTAAGCAAATTGTTGAGAGCTTTTCGAACCTACAACTCTGCACTTGTAAAAATGGAATTTTCTGGAAATAATCTTACCAAATATTCACTGGTTGCATCTAAAGCACTTGTGGCTTCATCCAAAATGAGGAGTCGTGGCTTCTAAAAAGTTAAAGAATGTTGTCACTCCTGTGTTTTCAAACATTAAAACTTACAGTAATTAGAGCTCTTGCAATAGCTATCCTTTGTTTTTGACCTCCGCTCAGCATAGAAGCGCCTTGTTCACCAACTAGAGTGTCAAATTTGGCAGGAAACGTTTGGATGAACTCATAGCAATTGGACTGAATAGCTGCTTCTTTTACCTCAAAGCAAATGTTTACATTGAAAAACCGACAACAAATAAAAAAAAACCTGCTCATCAGTAATGTCTTCAGGATTGGGAGCTCCATAGCAAATGTTTTCTCTGATGGAGCCGGAAAATAACACTGGTTCTTGGCCCACACTCCCAATTATTTGACCTTAAATCCCAAGTTCGTTACAGTATTCGTCTTTACCAATGATTAATTAACTTACGCCATGCCGAAGGGTCCAATTCCCTGAGGTCATGGTCGTCAACCATGATACGTCCCTAAACATTCCAATTCTGAGGTTTCACTGTACAGTCCTCACAAATACCTGAGAAGGATCATATAGTCGAAGCAGAAGACTGCCAATTGTAGATTTTCCACTTCCCGAAGAACCCACCTGTAATTAAGGCATAAATACCATTCCAAGCCAAAGAAACCCTACCACAGCTGTAATGGTTCCAGCTGGCATTTTGAAAGTAACATCATGCAAAATAGGTATTGGCGCTCTTTCTAAAATATTTTTTATGTTTTACGTGAAGACATTCAGCAAATAAGTTCAAAACACCTGCATAAGAAAAGGCCACCGACTCAAAGCGGATAAATTTGGTAACGTCTTTGATACTCAAACCTCCAGTAAGTGGAATGGCAGGCTTTGTTTTTTCCAGCTCGAACAAACGAGTCGAAGCGCCTAATCCTTTCATTATTTCGGTGTAGAAGCCACTAAAAAAGTTCACGAAATTATTTTTACACCAGCTTATACACCTCATGTTGGACAGACTCGCAGCACACAACACAGAGTAAAGACAAAAGGAGGACAAGTCGCCATAAGTGAGAAGGCCTTGATTGATAAGACTGCTGCCATAGAAGAGAATAGTTGATAGAGATATGTAGCCTGAACTGATTTTAAATACATAGTCAAATTGGGAAAGTCAATCTATAATGACGGTTGCGGGTAAATTGTGGGTTGCCCAAAATCTCGTCAGACGAATTTTCATTTTTTTTTGTTGCTGCTTCGCAACCAAAGACACGGAGTAGGTTTCTGGAAGCAACATAGAGACAAGAAACGAGAAAGTATATGTTTAAAAAACCACGAATTTGAAATTCTCTTTGGCCCAATTTTGTCCGACCCAATTTTAGCTACGCGCAATTTACCGTGTGCCACACTGACTACCTGTGAATTGAAATCCGCCAAACAGCAAGCCTTTGGCAAACCCTTCTTTTTTTGAAATATTCCATATTTCATTTATTTTAGACCCGTAGGCTCGCATTTCTTTTTCTTCGGCAACCAGCACTCTAAATGCCGATCAAAATTGCATCTGCTTTTTGAATTGATGTACTTGCCTCACAGTTCGGATGTTTGCAAGGCGCTCAGTAGCCACATAGTTGGCTCCGGCCACAGCAGTCTGCATTTGCATTGTGTATTTTCTTTGAAGTTTTCCGAATCCTAAAATGGAATCAGTATAAGAGCAGGAATCAAGCCTTGAAATAGACTAGCCATAAAAGGTCCCCACAATAATTGGTATGACTAGTATCATCGGCTGGCACAAAGCAGTCGAAGTGTAAATCTAAAGATATTTAATATTTAGCTAGATAACCCCCTTTCAAATTTAAGTTTCCTTTTTCCAGATTTGCGTACTGCATACTTAAAGCAATAATTTACACAAAATAGTCCTTAAGTACAAAACCTGGCTCAAAATTCCTAAAAAAAGAAAAGATGAATTTTGAGTTTTTTTTTTGGTTTTCAAGATTTTCAGGGCTCAAAAAAAGAAACCCAACGCTCCTATTAGAGGTGATTCGGCATAAAATCTCCTATTTTAAAGGTCAAATATTCAAAAGGTTAGAATTTTGGGTTTACCATCAATCCACCGGAGCCAAAGAAGGTGACTAAGGCACGAGCGCCGTCACTCAAGTTTGTTGAAACTGAAAAGAGAGATGTGGTATGTTTTGGTAATTTTCCATAAGAAGTACCTGAGTATCCCACAATGAGTGCATCCGTAGATAGTCTACTCACAATCTCGCCCACCTATAACCACAATAAATCTCAAATGAAACTAAAAAATGCTTAAACCCTTAAAAAATTACCTTATTTCTGTCAAAAAACGCCATATCTTGTTTGAGCACCGAGCCAAAGACCTTTGTACGCAGATCATTCACGATTAATTGACCTGAAATCAAAAAACTAGAAGTTACTTTTCATTGGAAAATAAGATTATACTCGTTTGATACACGCCAATTTGGTACGAGGTAAATTTGGTGCAAATTCTTTCCGTTCACTTACAAAATAATGAATATGCCCTTCTGATTCCAAAATTTTATTATAATTTTTTATTATTTGATTTAACGAAATTTTCTGTGTAGAGTAAGAAAGACACACATATGTTTTTAAGGCTCAGGGATTTTTATACGATTGATAACAACATTAAGACAAAACTCTTTAGGTGAAATGGCTTAAAGAGGTAAGGTATTACGCCCGTTTTGTTGAACGCGTATCAACAGCTAGAAATTGGTTTGGCACGCTTTGACATCTAAAAAAGCTATAGATACTAAAGAAATTCGTAGAAACACCAGGCGAAATGGCTAGAAAGACAAAGTGAAAAGCGCAAGGCTTGCGCCACAAGAAACAGAAAAACGTAATAATACCTATACGAGTTCACTTTTACAATGCAAATAAATGGCTTAAAATAACTTTTCCGATTTTTTGTTGACCAGAAAAATAATACAACTCTGTGAAAGTTCCAGAAATTTCCTACGGAAAATTTCCATTTCACGACCTTAGTTATGACATAACTGAGACAAAGAAACACAAATTTTACACGAGATTTAAGAAGATGTTAATTTCATACATCAACCTATCAACATACAGTAATTATTAAAATAGTCCGTGTCAAAAATTTGTACTAAAGCAGCCCTTGGCAAATTTACCTTGTACCAAAAAAATTGGTACCAAATTGACCTTATGAAAGTAAACTAAAAAATATTTTGAGCGAACAAAGAAGCAAATTACCAGCAGTATGCATCGAGTAAGTCCTGGAAAAGTAAATATAAAAAGCTAAGAAAAATGCAATTACCTAGCGCAAATTAGTGCCGCTCCAACCAGCAACAAAGCAACAATTGCCCAAGGTTCATCTTTGAAATATTTAGCCAGACGATAAGCAAGATCATTCTCATTTAACATGGCCTTTTTTGATGGATCATGTTCGTCAATCAGCTTGCCCAAGATGCGTGGAATCAGCAAATAAATTGAGGAACTCCCGAGAAGGCAAGCCAGACCAACTAAATTTGAAGAATTTAGGTCAAAACCCTATTTTCAAAGAAGCAACGTTAAGGAAAAGAAAAAAGGGGACCAGCAAAGTGTTTTTTTTTGTCCTAATTTTTGATATCTTTGTAATAAATTTTATAAAAATGACCTTAGAATTAACCAAAGCTAAAAATTAGAACAAAAGAGAAGGTACCGGAGGCCATCATCTGCTTTTCACCAAGGTCCGAAAGAAACATGAAAAAAAAGCAAATATGAAATTCGCATTTCAATTTCTAAATATGCATATGAAAAAAAAGTGTTTAAGCTTCACACTGAAAAAAATGAGAAAATGACAGCTCCTCCTCGAAAAAGAAATACTTCAGATTTATCGGGAAAAATAACCAAAACCGTATTTTTTTAACTAACAGTGACGATTCAACAAATAATGATTAAGTGCTAGGCTAATGATTAAGTGTTAGGTGAAAAACATTTGAGTCTCAATATAGTGGAAACCCTGGGAACTGGACTTAGATGTGCACTAGATCAAAGATTAAATAAAAAAGGTTAGAGTGCCCAGGCCCTTGACTATAAAACCAGATTTTTTGTTTTCTGACGCCCCAATGAACGCCTTCTTCATAGCAAGATGTAACTAAAATTAAAATATTAGCAATAAAACAGTGTTATTAAAAAAAAGACTTCTGGTCCGCGATTCTTCTTTACCTTAGGGCACGGTATGCCCCTTTAAACTAACTAGATTACCAAATATTCTCGATTTGTGTGGAGCTGCCAACAAAATAATGTTTTTCAAATCTTTAAGGGAAGCATTTCTGAATTTAGTAGATGCCCTTTTTGTTTCCACGCTGCTGACCCTCCTTTGGAACTCTTTTCGAACGAAGTTGATGTAAAAGTTTTGCAGCTTAGGTTCTTTCCTCAGCAAATGAGACGAAATGGAGTGGAATGTTCTGAAATAGAAGAGACATAATCACAAAAAGCAGGAATAAAAATAATTAAAATTAACCTAATAGAAGAGACTGGACGAAACCGACCACATTTCAGGCAATGCGACAAAGCTACGAAATCCAACTTCATCTTTGTTCCCACACCAAGATGATCAGCAACTGCAAACAACTGTATACTCACACAACCACAAACTCTTTACAAAAGGAAGGGAGTTGAGAAAGTAGTAGACAACCATTTTCGTTTCCAAGATGTCTGCAATTTTCTCAAGCAGGATTCCCTTACGAAATAAACAAAATTTCAAGAGCGCCAAAATTTTGCCAAAAATTTTGAAAAGCGATTTTCATTGAATACGCCTTTTTTTTTTTGGAAAAACTGCAGGAAAAACAACTAAAAGTCTATATTATTCGCCAACAATTGAAGCTAAAGTTGATTATAGTGAGTTGGGAAAAGGCTTTTGCAGCCAGTTTTATTTTATCTTCATGTAAGTTTCAGATATTTTTTTCAATATTTTCTTACCAGTCTTTTTAATGCCACTCCTTCAACTCGTGATTTCCCAGTTTTTAATATTATTTTTAAAAAATTTTTGGACTAAACTTTTTGTCTATATATTTTCATTTTTTTTGCTATTTTTGAGACTATTTGTTGTTTTTATAGGGTCTAAAGTGTAGGCTTTATAGGATCTATTAAAAAAATGCATTTTAAATTTCCTCCGATTTTAATTGAAATTGGCGTGTATATGAAAATTTGAGTTCTTAATAGATTTATTCATGTCTCGGTTAGAGTACAACTGACTGACTGCCACATACTGACGCCAATTCTTCCTCCATTCCAAACAGACAGTCTAAAAATATTAGGCACAACCTAAAAAATGTATGTTAGTACTCATTGTATGTGGAGTTTTTGCTATTATAATATATTTTCAGGGTAACTGAAGCTTTTCCAGTGAAAATGGCGCAAGTTTGTACAGCTGACACAGCAGTTGAAATGGAAGATGATTTGTGCTCAGACAGTTCGCAAAATTGCTCAGAAAATGTTGGTTTTCTTTTTAATTTTTTAAAATAAAATGGTTAGTTTGAGACTTTTCAGACGTTTACCTCAGTGTTCTTCACTCCTTTATCCCTAAAATATATCCAAAAAAGAACACATGCCTCTTTACAAAGTCGTTACACAAGTATTGGAGAGAAGTACAACATGTGCTTCAAACTGTTGAAGAGTGACTCCAAACTAGTGAAGACATTGCTTTACAGCTACGGCTTTATTTTGGTAAACTGTTCACTTTTTTGCAACCCACATTATTACTCCACACCTTAATATAGTGCTCATCAAAGAATACCAATTGCAACTTGTTTTGGACAAATACTCATGTAAGTTTTTGAGGAATTAGTTTTTTACTTTTATACATATTTATTATTTATTAGGTTGGTGCTCATGTATTGAGATCAATGAAACCTTGGTAAATTTGTTGCTTGTGTGCAGCCAATATTCGGCAGGAGTATTTTATATCGCGTGTTCCTAAAAGGGTATTTTGGCCACTTTTTCGAGCTTCCTGAGTCGTTATTCGGTTTGAAAACATTTTTTTTTAAGTGGCGGGTGGACATTTTTAATTTTTTAAATCTGAGATCGAAACGTTATGTCAAAATAGGTTGAATAAATGTGTCAAGGATTTTTGTAATGTGTTAGGCCCGTGGGGTATTCTACCGCGTTTTGGTCACTGGAGCTTGGCAAAACGATTCTTTATATGCATTTTTGATCAAGAGTCTTGCTCAGAATCATGTCTAAGGTAAGTATGTGCGCGTTAATTAAAGACGTCCCTTAGACACAAATCAATCGGATGTGACTCTGGATGTATAAAAAGCATATACACCATAGTTTCTTTGTGAGGTAGGCTCCAGCTAACAAAACTGTTCAAAGTATATCTTTTTGGCGTATATAAGTACCTTTTTTGGTTAGTTTGCCTTAGGGAACCAAGGCAAAAAGTCAAATTTTAGTCAAAAATTAATTTGAAAAATGTCCGTCCGCCACCTAAAAAAATGTTTTTTTAACCGAACAACGACTGGGGAAGCTCGAAAAAGTGGTCAAAATACCCTTTTGGGCACATGTGATATAAAATACTTTAATCCAATATTCTAGGATTAAAAAACAAAAAACTCATTTATTGGTTAACTCAAGAAATTTTTACCATTTTAACCGACACATCTTTTTTTATGATGAAATTTTGGGGGAAAAATGCGTTTGACTCGTGTTAGACGAAAATTTTATGTTGATTGGAGAAAAACATCGAAAAGTTTTTACTTTTTTATGTTGTTCTCCACTGTTGTCTAAAAACTTAAAAAAAAAACTGAATAGTCAGGTACACACTTGATTTGGTTCAAGGTAGAAGTGAATTTTTGGCTTATAAATATTATCAAAAATGGTCTTCCCACATCTGGAACAAGGTTTGAAGGGTTGGAGCAGTCGATCAAGACAAAACAGTAAAAAAAAATTCCATTCATTGCCAAATAAAATTTCCTCTCAAAGTGTCCAAGGTAAAAAAAACCGTTTGTCGAAACTTGGCCTAGAAAAAAAGTTGTGGGCGTTTAAAATCAGCATAATTTCTTGGGCCACCTCATAAGGTATTTTCCAAGCTCACACCCACATCATGTGTGTATGAGCCTCACTGAACTTGGGGTGTGAATTTTTGAAAATGCTGACCATATATAATAGCGGAACAGTGTTTGCATAACTCACAGTCGCACTCACATCGGGTGTGAGTGTGATTATGAGTTATGGAAATACTGTAGCGGAATGAGTTTTTTGGTGAAATCGTGCCCCTTTTCTTGTTGCAAATTCCTGTATTTTAGGCAAAGAATCAATCATTTTCCAAGGAGGTAAATTGCTACAAACTTAACTTCTTTTTTCAATCCTTTTTTATATTCTATCTTCAAGTTACCTGATAACAAAAAAGGATACTTTATACGAAAGCATTGATCGCGCCTCTGTTCTATATGGGGATTTGTTTGGTTTTGTAAGTTCATTCTTTGTTTAAACCAATTAATTCGCTTTTAAAGTTGGATTTTCAGATACCTGAGTACTTCTGCACACCATTGACCGAAGCAAAAAGGCTAAAACTGGTGTCCAAATGCCGAGAAATTGAAAATGGTTACAGTCCATTCATAGTCAAACCAGCCGGCTCTTCTCGGGGCATTGGCATTCGATTCCTCAGTAGCGAACAGCAGGTTGACTTTGGAGAAAAGCTTTAATAAAAATGCGACATCCCATCTCCTTTTAAAGTCCTTTCACTTTTTCGTGCCTTTTAGGCCTTAAACATACAGGAATCATGTTTCTAGGCATTTTCAATAAAAACTCTTTTTGACCAAAAGTCAATTTTTTGACTTGGAAGACAAAAATGTACCAAGTCTGGAGGACACCTGGAAACCCGATATAATGTTTAGTTGCATATCAACTAACATTTAGTCTTAGCCTGTTGACCCACCGTACGAACATATTAGGCACACATTTTAGAGCTATTATGCCGAATTCCAGCAATAGAGCATATTAAAAGTAAAAAAAAAATTGGATAGTCAGGTATGCACTCGATTTGGTTTATCTTAGTCTTCTGAGAAAAAAAAAATTTAGTTAAAAAAGTTGCTCGACAATGACCTTCCCCATTTAAATAGACGTTTTCTGTATGTTTAAGGGTATAATCAACCCTCGTTGATTCGAGATTCTCGTCAGTTCGGCATCCCAAGGAGGGTCGCGAGAAGCAGTTTGACTCTACTGGATTATACCCCCCCCCCATGTAATTGCTATAAAATGCGTGTACCATCTGCCCCTGGCTTATTTTAGTGCCCTAAAAATGGTAAAGCGAGTCCTTTTGGTCCGATTCTTTGCGGGTCTATAATTATTTGGGGGGGGGGGGAGATGGATACAATACAGTAGTACCAGCAGTTATATCAAGAAATGTTTTTCGAAAAAATCGAAACTCGAAAATTCGGCAATTTGAGCCAGTCCTTTGGGCTGCCGGGTTATAAAGGGTTGACTTATAAAACATACGAAAAATGGTTAATATTGGGTTTCAGGAGGATATGGCATATTTTAATTCGGTCAATCTATGCTATTTTAGATTGATGAACTAGATAATAACGCTAAACTGTTGATATCCCGGTACATAGACAGGCCATTTTTGGTGGAAAATTTGAAATGGGACCTGAGAGTCTATGTTCTGGCAAGTGAAAAGTCGAAAAATTGCATATTTGTAAGAAGCTCTTTTTACAGGTAACTTCCTTCTACCCTCTCATAGTTTACATCTACAGCGACGGACTGGCTAGGTTTGCAGTGCATGAATACGAAGAGAATAGAGGCAATTATGCAGATGTAAACACTCATTTGACCAACTACAGTTTGAACAAAAGTTCTAAAAAGTTTGTCAAGTGAGTCTTTTTAGCACATTTTCTCATCAAATTTTAACAAAAGACAAATTTTAGAAATAGTGGAGTGGAATCTGGTACACTTTTTAAATAAGTCGTTCTAATATGTAACCAAATTTAATTTTTGCAAACTTTTGTAGAGAATGTGGGGCATAAATGGACACTTGGCGCTCTGCTCAGAGAAATGGAGAAAAAGGGTGTTGATACTCCACGTGAGCGCTCTTTTTAACTGTTTACATTTATTAGCTGAATATAACGAGATTTTGCTAAATATTGGGAAAACTAGGTTCCGTTTAATAGCAGTATTTTTGCAGTGTATTTCTATGGTTTTTAGTGAGTGTCCGCGGGCCCAATCACACACTGGTGATTCACTGGTGATTCACCACCGCAGCGACTTACCTTTCAGCAAACCTAATTCATACCTAAAGTTGTAAAATGCTCGAAATTTCGGGTACTCGAACCGACAATCCTATTCATACCACTAAAATTTCATAGTTCAATTTTTAATTTTTTTCAGTTTTGATGGTGCGAATAGAAGATATTGTTATCAAAACGCTACTGTCCATACAGGTAATTAATCTTACATATCTCCCAATTATCAACCATTTAGGGTTCCGTAGCTGCTTCCTGCCGAAAACTAAATCTCCATCCAAAATGTTGTTTCGAGCTTTTCGGGTTTGATATACTGGTGGACGAGAATTTGAAGCCTTGGCTATTGGAAGTGAATTTATCTCCTAGTTTAGCATGGTATTTTAAATTTGTTTCTTTGCTCATTTATAACTTGTTTTCAATTAGTGATGCTCCAATTGACTCAATCTTAAAGACAAATCTCCTGGCTGATACTCTCAACATTGCGGAAATTCCACTGGTTCGCCAGAAGAACATGCTCAACAGGTGTGTCGCCGATGAATATAAGTTCATGGAGAATGTTCCCGCAAGTAACACTGCCACTACACTTTCTGAAGTGGCCAATGAATATTCACAGAAGACAGATGAACAAACATTGAGGAAGAAAAAGATGAACAATAGAGCCAGCAAGATTAGAAGGGCTCAACTCAACCACAAAGTTAGTTAGAATTTCGCATTATATCCCCATCTGTTCTTTGGATTCAATTGCTTGAATCGTCATAAACAGCTTGAATCGATTTTTTCCTATGACAAATTGGGGCAAAAGAATAAAACGAAGAAAGAAAGTACTACCAATTAGGGCTACTGTACTTACTTTGGTTTTCCCCCTACTCTTAAATTCAGAAAAGGTGTTTATGACATTGTTATTGGCAACCATTTGCAAAAATCTGAATTTGCACAAAAATTCGACCGTCCCTTTCGATGGCTTATGGTGTAAGCACAAAACCTTTGTATGAGTGCTATCAGAAAAACGATAAAATAAAACAATAAAAATACAAAAAATGATGTGAATAGTTCAAGCGCCTTGCGTACCAATAGAGTTGGGGGGCCTTCCTCCTTAGATAGTTTTTTTCGGAAAGCCTAATACCGAAAATACGGCACACGTCAATTTTAGTGGCCAAAACATTTGCTTCTCCTTATTTAGTCGAACAATAATTTTACAAAGAGATAAACACAAGAAACATTTATTGGCATTTTTTGAATTTTCGACATAATCACAGAGATGCACGACTGCCAGTATTTTTCTAAAAATACAAAATAAAGATGGAACGTTTATTACTAAGTCTTACATGCCACGGAAAATTCGTCCTTGCCAGAGTTTTGCTGACCGGATGAAGGCTTATCTGATTCTCCAGTGTCTTCCTTGAATGCATTGTTGTCTTCCAAGTCGGCGCTATTGCTTGATGTGGTCCCAGTTGAAGTATTGTCTTCGGAACTTTCAGAATTAGTTTCAGTTCCATTCGGCTTCACCTTCTCAATTGGCAAATCCTGCTTCTCGCTCATTAGAGTATTTTTCCAAGTATTTGCCTTCTCCTTCACAGTTTTACTAGCATTTATACCTGAAAAGGTTATAATGCAGGTAGACATCGGCAAAAAATACAAAGCGACCGAAATCACGAGCCACCACACCAGCTTCATGGGCTTTTCCACCAACAATAATCGCTGCGTCTTTGCCTGTAAAAATGAATGAAAGCATAAATACTATATTTGCATACTTTGAAGAAGATACCATACTCCACCGTAGCTTTGCCAATATCTTTTGCAGCTTCAGCAACATCGTTTCCCACATCCAATGCGATTTCGTATAACCCTTTGCTTTTCTCATTCACGGCGTTAGCGGCTTGTTTGCCCCCGTCCAATGCAGTATTTGCAGTATCGGAAATGGCGGAAGAGACGCTGTTGGCAGAGCTTTTTGCCGTTTCCCAGGCACATCGCAGAAAAGAAGACATTTGGCTTACTGATCAACTGAAACAAAAAATGTTTTGATTAAAAGGTCTTTTTCTTTCAGCCTTGGTTAAAATGGAAACGTTTGGCTGCCTTCGTCGCGTTTAGCCTTTCATTGTGACCAAGGCTTTACTTAATTGAGACTTTTAATTTGAAAGGAATCGCGCAGCAAATAACCCAAAAAGTAAAACAAATGATTGCGAAGCCACAGGGAAATTATCAAAATTTGGGTGGGAGCTCTCTTCACCAAGTCACCAACTCTCTCTACCAAAATGCCGACAATTACAGAGTGTTCCAAGAAATTCTCGATTTTAAACTGCCATAATTTTTTAAATGGTTTTTTGTATTCAACTCGTCTTGGCAAGCGTTTTTATTTGGTGTATTACGCAAAAAAAAAGCCTTTGAAGTTCAAAGGCTGTATTCAAAGTTTGAACCCACTTTTTTGTAGGAATTAAAGTATGGTTGTAGGTAGTTTCCCCGTCAAATTAGTCATTTATCCCGTCAAATATTTTAAACTTGATAATCTCAGTTGCTTTTCAACAAATTTTTCTGATTTTTATTCAGCATGTAGCTCAGGATGTGTTCTTTCTGATGAAGTATCAGTTGACTTAATGTTGCTGGAAAGAGTTAAAGAAAAAAGTATTTTTGGGGTATGAGTCTTTGATACATTCAAATACCTTTTTTTCCTGCATTTTTTTTCAGCAACATTGAGTCAACTGATATTTCATCAGTTGAAAAGATCCGGGGCTACATGCTCAATAAAAAATATCAACAAAAATTGTTGAAAAGCAGCTGAGATAATTATGTCTAAAATATTTGACGCGATGAATGACTAATTTGACGGGGGATTTCAATTTGAGCCAAAGTATTCTAAAAAAAATTTGTAAGAGATAAGAGAGCGTTGTATAAAAGTTTTGATTCAACTTATTCAACGTAAATTTTTACAAAACCAATGAAAAGATTTCCTTTTTGCGGTCAATTTCCTGGGCAATTGACCATTGTACAGCTCTAATATATGGATACCGTAAGTATGTGGCCATTCCCAATTCCTTTGGTATATTTAAAAACATAGAGAAACGGGTGATTAAAAGGTAGATCAAGTTCAACAAACAAATTGACATAATTATAATAAATATTATGGTATCCGAAAACATATTTTTATTTGGTTTTAATTTCAGCCATCATTCTCAGCCGAAAACGTGAATGCTCAGTACTTGGCGAGGGTAACAATTATTAATATAAACTTAAACAAAACTAATTGGTTTAAATAAAGGCAAAATGTCACTTTGATAAGTTACAATCTGAGATACAGAAGAAAGGCCATTTCACCCGAGTTTTTCCACGTAAAAACACTTGGAGCATGTATAGGTAGAGTTTTTGCAATTAAATAAATTCATTTAAGTCAATCTTTAGCTCCATTTTGGAGGATGTGGGACAAGAGAAATGGGATGAAGATTTATATTTTCGGATGACTGAAGGGCTGGAAAGACCTAATATCACTGTTCGTGATGTAAAATTAGCACACCAACAATTGCTGAACGCAACTAAAGTAGGTTACAGCAAAAAACTTGTACTTGCTTGTAAAAAACAAGTGCAAATCTTACTTTTGAGATAACTACAAGTAGGGTTTTTGTAAATGGCTTATTACTATCTTTTCTTCTAAACAAATCAGTTTCAGCTGTTTTCGAGGAAAAGAGTGCATCAAGAATTTTTAAACATCTGACATTGTCACAACTTCTTTAACGGACAAAATTTCAAAAATATGTTTTTTAGACCCAGTGATTCCAAAAGCGGACAGGGAATTCCGACTGGAAATTTACAGCTCTCCTTTTTTTCTTTCCTTTTCCTCTCTTCCTTGACGAGAGACGTTTTTCAATGCCATCTGATCAAAACTGTCTTCTTGTCTGATTATTTTGATTGTATTGGGATGTTTTGGGAGAACGCGGAACAACCAGCCCCACCTTAATCTGCTGTTTTGTTTGGTATATACAGTTAAACTTCGATGTAACGATCGCCCGATATAAAGCTGAGCTCGGTATAACGCTCATATAAAAAAAAAATTTGGTTGGTCTAACCTTAATTGAGGCAAAATGACACGGCAAAAAGAAATATTTCTTCAAAACTAATGAAAGTATTTTAACGAAGAGGTGTAGATATCGAACTGTGGTTGGGTGAAATCACAAAAAACTAAAAAAATAACTTATAAAACGGCAATTCACATCTGTCAAACCTTCTTTCAAATGCTCTAATTAATACAGGAAAGGGGTTTCGGAGCCTAAAAGTAAGAAAAAAGTTACACCAAGCAGACATCCACTTGATTTGGTTGGCGCATAGACCATCCAGCAAGGCTGCGGTTGGTAAGATTCCATTCGAGAGAAAATTGGAGTTTTTAAAAGTGTGGCGAACTGGCCATTCCCCAGGCTTTAGGGTGGATTTTAAATCGGATGTTATTTTATCTTTATTAATTGCATGCTAAATGAAATTGGGTCAGCTTGATTCTCTGTTATATATCTGACTTTCACGGCTTCCCAACAGAGCCAAAAATGGTGAATTGGGTTTTTTGAAATTTTGAATTTATTTGTCTCGACACGAAAGTTTTCCTTGTATTTTATTTGATAAAATCACGTGTTCACTTCTAAATGACGTTACTTTTTTTTTTCGATGGAATAAAATTCTGCTCGGCTATCTGAAAGAGGAGATTCAGGGCTACGTTTTGATGTATACACTTTTGTCAAAATGAGATGTCCCTGACGATTTTTCTGCTGTCTGAAGTTTTTTCTACTGTTTTTGTTCCCATTTGCTTGATTTTAGATGAGTTCTACTAGTAGTTCAGAGCGTTATTTTAAAAGAAAACAAGTGGAAAATGGCCAAGAGACGCAGCAAAAGCTTTTGGTGAAGAAACTAGCGAAGAACAAGATGTTGGAAGCAATGAATACAGCTAGAATGGGTAAGACTTGGATAGATTTTAGGAACGCCAAAGCCTGCGATGGAAGAGCTCGAGAAAATTCTGAGAGATATATGCCGTCGGCTGGAAGTGGATGCTCCGTTCAAGATCTCCAAGTCTGCTCTGGGTCGATGACATGGTATCAGCGATGTAAATTGAAGAACCTCTCATCAAGTGCGACATGGATTTTTTTTGCGCCAAAGCAGAAAGTTTACAGTCTGATGAAGGTGCTCTCGTCTACCAGCGAAGTTGCGCATTCAAACGGCGTCTTTTTCG
>BBSZ01010071.1:0-12672 GCA_000981365.1 Subanguina moxae
GTCATGTCAGTGTCAGTGTCAAGCTGACGTCAGTGTCAGTGTCAGATGTCATGTCAATTATGAAAACACTGATAGGCACTGAAATGGTCGAATAAAAGTGTTTTAGTAAATTATTGTTAAAATTGAATATGTGTTAAACTTAAAAACGCAATTTTTCAGTGGGTAATGAGCGATGAAAACGCTAAAAAAAGTTCGATTGTGTAGTCACTTTGAATGTTGATTTTCCAGAAATTTTTGTTCTGGTTCGCAAAAAGTGGATATACTAAAAGATTTAGCATGAAAAATGCTACAATTTGGTATATCACGCTTAGCTATAAGTGCGTGACCCACTGTTGATGCTCCCTTGTCAGTATCCCTATAAAAATTATGTAAATTTCTATTGAAAAAATCCAAAAAAAATTATAAGAATCTTCGCAAAATCATAAGAATCAAAGAACTCACTTCCATCCAAACCATCAATGCCTTTTATGCCAGGTGGACCTTTGGGGCACTTCTTTGAATCTTTTTCAACAAGAGTAGGAAGGGTCTCGTATTGCCGGGCAACTTGCGCAGATGGACTAGCAAACACTTGAGATGTAGGTATTGGACTGGTGGTGGTAGCTGAAGAATATTCAGATCTCGCCACTTTCACTGATATGGTACTTGGCGTGGCCCAGCTCTCGTAGGTCTCACTTTCATCAAACAGTCTTTGGTCATCTGCTTTTGGGACGGCCAGGTTGTGCAACATGCGCTGGCGACCTTTGTACGACTCTAAAGGCATAGCTACTAGTTAACTGTTTGTATAGTATTACACAAACATACTCCTCTCCAATCGATCCAAGAAGGTCTCATAACGTTTGCGTCTGGTGTTCCGTTTTCGTAAAACAGTGTCCACTCCATGGAGACTCATTAACTCAGCCCAGATGTGGTTGAAGTTGGACTTTAAATTTGTCTTTGAGGATGTGAATCAGAAATTACAAGGTGTGTCAACAATTCAACAAATGGGGGTCCACAAAAAGTACACTGTAGTGAGGTTTACACTATATCGAAGATTGACTTTAGTCATTCATTATTATTTTATTTCTGTTTTTATGGCTATTCCCGTACTTAGTATGTGCTCATTTCTTTTGATTTTAGTAAATAGCTTTCAAGAAGATTTGAATCGGTGGACATACTTTACGAAGTAGCACAGAACAACAATCGTTGGATGCAAAAAACGCAAAGAACATATTAATCAAGGAAGAGATAACTTCACAAATCTTGTTCGCTCTCCCCCGAAGAAGCATTGGGAGCTGTTAAAGAATATAAATTAATCGGCAAAGATCCAAAGCATGTTTGTAAAAGATTGTTTCTTGAAGGATTTATTTCTTGATCCTTAATAAAAAGCTTTCTTTATTTGGTCTCAGTTTCCCAGCAGGTTTTTCCGAGGAAGTTATGCTCTGTCTTTGTCATCCCGAAATTTTTTGAAAGTTTTTTTTTCAAATTCCTTTCTGAAAATGTTTTCAACAATTTCATCATCAAATGCACCCTTGTCCTAACCATGCTTTGCATAGCTTGGCACCTGGTTTGAGTCAAAACCGGAGGGAGTCAAGCAAAAAGTTACATCTTTTATATTTTCGTGTTTTTACATTACACAGTCGAGTCTCCATATAGCAGGATCCCTGAAGACTTGCCCAAGATGCCGTTACATCGATACTAAACTGTTGAACAAAAAGTTGCTATCCAAGGCTTAGTAAACCTATAAAAACAAACTTTCCCAATTTCAATGGAGACAAAACTTGTGGCCGTTTCACTGGGGGAACTTTTCATAATTGACAATTCTTAGTTGTAGTTAATAAAAACTGCGGTTTTTTGGTTGTTCGATGTGGTTTTTGGTTAAGCTTTCTTGTACGGTACTCGCCAGAAATGCGCTTAAAAGTTTTGTTTTTATGCTTTTAGACATTGAAACGTATAGAAAATGCAAAAAAACGATTAGGAAGGTACATTTCTCAAATGAAAGATTTTTTGACTAAAATCGAGTTAAGAAGATACCTAGATACTCTTAAAAAGGCAAAAAAGACAAGGTTTGAAAATAGTTTTGTTAACTGGGATCTACTGCAGAAAGAAAAAACTCAGGTATGCATGCTATTTTTATTGCATCCAGAGTGTGTTTTCGAGCGATATATTTCTCACGTATGCTTGTGTGTGCGCATTTCCAAGCCGTCAAGCCCCCTGCTCCCCCAAAGGGGACGCAATAGGCTTAAATGGTTAGAGATGAGTGCACAGACTTACCCCTGAGATGAATTTGAGCAAGACTCTAGGTCAAACAATTCACGTAGAAAGATTTTTTGTCTCGTGAAGGGAACGTTGTAAATAATATATAGGATATTTAAATCTAAGCAGCCTTGAGTTGGTTAACTTAGGTTTTCTAAGGCAAAAAGTCAATTTTCGACCGATTTATTTTTGTTCTTCAAAAATTGCCTTTCCAATCCTTTTTGTGACTTTCTATACGTTTGAATGCCAAAAAAGACATTTAAACTTATTTTTGGGCGGTATTGGGTGGGTATCGTATAAGAAAGTCCGGATTCGTTTTTTACGACACTAGCATCAAAGTTCAGATGACTCTAGTTTTAAATGCTATTCAAATTTGTTTTTATTCAGTGCCATATTTGCAGCAAGCAATATGTACCTTGAAGAGAGTAGTCTCTTTAGTTACAAGCCTGTAGACCTCGTCCATTTCAGTAACCAATGATGGCAGCACCAGGGCAGTACACACCATAGAGATCAGACTGAGCACAATAGATGTGCCCACAGCCCTCCTACCACTCTCATAGTATGTAGTTGGAGCAAAAGATGTACCAGCCATTTAAAACCAAAAACAAAGAATTATATGAAAATCAGCAATAGATATTCCTATTTAGAAAAAATAATAATGAAACAAAAATAGGACAGAACCTGTAAGACAACCCAATATTTTTGGTATGGAAAAGGTCAAAAAATGGGGAGTAAAGTCAGGCAAAACTGGGCATAGACTGGATCTCAGCTAACCTATGCTGGCTACCCTAAGCATAAGATGTATTACTACGTTTTGTTACACAATACCACAAACACATTTTTTGGTAGAAAACCAACGTTAATTATGCACCCACCCAATACTTTTTATAATTTTCTGTTCAACCTTTTTTAATAGTCTATAAAAAAATGAAGCTCAGTAAAACGTACACTTAGGTGAACGTTATATCAAGATTTGGTCTTTTAAGGACTATAATTTAGACATTTCCAAAAAACGACTCGCAGTATCCAAATCCTTGGGTTTTTTTTGTTTTGGAGACCTCAATATCAAAATTGGCAAAAAAAGACGTCAATAATTAAGGTAATGAAATTATCGGACGCAGCAGGGGGTTTAACTTTTTAGGTGTACTTGTGTTTTCTATACATTTAAATGGTTTGGACAAAATTACAAGAAGTAAAACAAATATTCAAAACTATGACTGGCAGCAACTACTTTTTGTTCAACCCAACATTTAGAAAATTGATTGAGTGATGGAGGTTGGGGTGTGGATTGTTTATTCCACTAGATTGAAATCTCTTAACAATTTAGCTGCTTGCTTTTAGTTTCACTTCTGGGTGAACATTACACACAGGTATATCTAGATAAATATCAATATTATTGTTCTCTTCTCCTAAATTTAAGTATTCACTTTTGTTCAATTTCAGAGTTTTCTTTTGTTCCTTAGCCAACCAAAAATGTGGGTCAGATGTTGCTCGTCTAGCAATTGCTTTATCTTTTTCGTCAAATAGCTTTCCTTTTTATGTGATTTCAGCAATTTCAGCAGAATTAAAAAAACAATAGAGACAATTAACAAATAGCAAGTTTATGCAGACTACATCACGCACACATCAAGTCATGCCAGCTCTGGTCAGGTTATTTTGCAGAATTATGTCACAGGCTGCTCCAAACACTGAAAATAGTAGCAGATTTTATTGTGGCTTTAACATTTCTTCTGAACAAATATACCGAATTGGACATTTCTAAAATTATTATTAACATTTTTGGATGGAAAATGGGCTCTATAAGCTTTCGCATGTATCCCGAAAAATTGCCCTGGTGCATCACGCCCACCCTGTACCAATTTGGACCAACTAAAGAGTTTTTGTAACAAACAAGAAATATAGCCGGTTTACGTGATTTTGTGGAAAAAATTAGCTTGCATCTTTTTAGATGGACTAGGAAGGCATGTAGAGCCGAAAATGAAATTTACTTAGTGTCCGTTGCATTCGTTACTAGAATTTTTTTGCTATAATTGTTGAAGTTTACATTAATAGGTGTAAACTTAAAAATGGCACTGATAAAATAAGAACTGATAAGAACAATGAAATTGGCGTTCTGTGTGTTTGATATACCATTTTAAAGCTCTTTTCTTTCTAATGACATATGAACTTAATTAATGTAATTGTAAAAATAATTTTAGAAATACCTTATGAATAAGACCTCCTTCGATCTCGGGTGTACAAGTTCTACTTCGACAACATGGAATCCGGAAAATTCTTCATAGCAACGCATTTTATGAAGGAAGGTGTCCCCAAAACGACTATTTATCGCATTCTAAGACGTTTCCAAAGCAATTTGGCTGCTTCTCGCAAACCCGGATCCACCCCGAAAGTCTTCACACCTCGAAAATTGGCCTCTCTTAGTCAAAAATTCGACCACAAGGATGGAATTCCAAAACAGTTCGGATGCAGTCCAATGGGTATTAACAAGGCTTTAAAAAGGTTAAGAATCGATTGCCGTAAGAAGAAGACCATCCCCGATCGAAATAAAAGACAAAGAACCGAAGCGAAGACTTTGTGTGGTTGACTTTATCGGAAGTTTTCGAATCGATCTTGGATCCTCGATGACGAGTCGTATTTCACTCTCTCCCATTCTTTAATCCACGGCAATAAGAGCTCACACTACGCCAACATCGTCGTCAATCATTTGCGGGGCGAAGAGATCGAATTGTCTAAGAAGAAGACAACCCCGCTAATGTTCCTGAGGCGAGATCGATTGAGGACTTCTGGTTAATTCTGAAAGGCCGTGTCTATGCGAATGCTTGGAGAGCCGAAAACACCCGTCAACTCACCAATTGGATCAAGTTGTGCCTTCGACAGATGGACAAGGACCTTGTACAGTGGCTAGCGGTGGACACAAAAAAGAGGATCGATGAAATTCGAAGACAAGGGGGCATCGAGGATCAATAAGTTATTTTTCTAATGCACTTTTGTTCGCTCTTTCAAATGATATATAACTTACCTATTGTCTGAAATAAAAAGTTTTTGAAAATATCATTTTTTGTCAGTGTCATTTTTCAGTTTACACCCCTTACATTGCTCCTATTAAAAAAATATTACCGTGTCTGTAAATGCTCCTCCCATCCTCACTTTGGCACTAAATTTTCAATATTACTTTTTTGAAATGTTAGAGACTGTCACCAGCGATATATCCCATTGCAACATAGGACGCGAAGCTTTCAATGTTTTAGTTAAGAAAGAATATCTTTTCCCTTCGTCTCCTTTGTTATTTTTTGAAATTTAATGCTTTTTATGTTTCTAGGTTAGTAGCTATGCCAAGACAGAAAATAGTTGAGAATTATCTATTGCCCTTTACCCAAACTAAGCTAGGCTTAGATACTAAGCTTAGAATACATGCGAGGAATTTAACGGACAGTCTGTTCGATTGGGTGCCAATTGGACAAAATTTCGCACATTTGAGGCACTTATTTATGAGAAAGTTTCACATTCTGTCCCATTTTTTAATCTGCTGTATTTACTCTGGTTATAGCCCACTTTTAAATTAAATTGTTTTATTGTGTTTATGGCATCGCCTTTTTGACCTATATTTGTCGGCACCTCCTGAACATTTTATATACCAAATATTGGTACGTAATATGCTCAAGAGGCACATAAGACGGTTGATCATCGTTTTTTCTCAAATTTTTGATATTTTTGAATAAAAGTACCTATCTTTGGAAGAACTTTTTGGCGCTACTAGGATATACCACTTCTCCCATTAATAGCTACTAGGATATACCGCCCCCCAATCGATTTTTTTTAAGGTGATTAGAAACTATTTTTAATTGCTACTTGCATACACCCCTTCAAATCAACAAAAAGTATCTAATAACCATTTTCATGTATAATTTATGCCGAAAAACGAACAAAAAGACTATTTTAAAGGGGTTGAGGGCTGTATTGGGAGGGAGAAGGAAAAGAATAAGGCCACTTTGTAAAAGGGCTACTCAACTATATTTTATTGGGAAGAAGGGCTGTATAAAGGACAAATAAGAGCCCATTTGGTAGAAAAAGAGAAGATCTTGAACATAGTTTCCCTTTAAGGGATCTAGCGCATAAAGAAGCTCTGGCATGCATACTATTTTCATGCGTTCAGAGCTGCTTATCGAGTGATGTATGTCTCAGGTATGATTGTAACATTTCGTCAATCATCTTAAAAAGAGGTTTACTCCAGGCCTGTATTTTGAAAAAAAATTATCCTCCGCCTCCGGTCTCAAAAATTTTTTCCTCCGCCTACTCCTCCGGCCTCCGGCCTCAAATATTTTTTCTTCCACCTCCGTCCTCCAGGGCGGAGGTGGAGGGGAGGAAAAAATCCTCCCCTCCTGAGGATTCCTCCGGAGGCCAGCACAGGCCTGGTTTACTCTAACTAATATGAAAATTCTTTTACTCTTGAATCACAAACTTGACTGCATACTAAGCAGTACTAGGTAACTGCTGATCTCTTTTTGCTATTATGTTTTTATTAGAATAAACTTATGCTAATTGGATTCAGATTACCGGTACTTTTAATGAGAAAATTTTGCAAAATATGTTACTTATAAAAATGTCCCTTAAATTCCTGTTATATATCTATATTATGTATACGGGTGTGCTTATGATCTAAGCCTAAAGATGGCTTAATTTGGGTAATAAGTTGACTTTCTTGACCATAACCGCTTTCAAAATATTGCATATGGCTATCGCAAACTAAAATATCTCATATCGCAGCAATATATTGCACGCAATATTTCTTAAATGTTGCATCGCAAAATTGGAAAAAAGCCGAATCACGGTCTTTTCTTATATATATGTTACATTGCAAATATCAACAATAGGTTACTTCTAGAAAAAGTTTCTCCAAAAACTCTAGTGCTGAGTCGTAGTTGTTTCCACCTGCAAGAGTATATGGTTAAATAGCTGGAAAAGAAATCACATCAACCTTTGTTTAATATGAATATTTTTATCTCGCCCATTAAAAACCTATCATATTTTTAACGAAAACTTACTTAAGTTTTCGTCGCTCCCGTAAGAGAACGAAAGAACCACAAATAAGTTGAGTTTTTTCAAGAAATGGCCATTTCGTGATTGTTGTGAAAATTGTCCGGTCCGATATCCGTTATCCGATATGCCTGGTATTACTTTACGTCCGATGTCCGATTCGATAAATTAAAAAATGTCCGGTCCCAATTTTTTGAATATCCGTTACACCCCTGCTATTAACATCTTAACCCTAGCAAAGAAAACCGCCCCTCCCCATAATTTTTAAGTAACTCTAATACGTACGTTAATAATGAAAAAATTTTCTTTGCACTTTTTCCTATCAATTTTTTTAAAAGATCCAACACTTCGATTGTTTGCCTTGGGACAAAGATAAACTAACATTTTTAAAGGGGTTAAGGGCTGTAAAAGGAAGAAAAGGGTAAACACACAATGTTTCATTAGCAAAACTAGAATAATAATTTGTTGAAGCAGTTTTTTTAGTGGAAGTATTACTCGCATTCATCTCGCAGGTAAATCTGTGCGCGCATCTATAACTCTTCCAGCTTCCTGTGCCTCCGAAGGAAGCTTTAAGTGTTAGAAGTGCCCACACAAACACACCTGAGACATAAATCAGTCGAAATAAGCAGTAATGCTTGCAGAACTTTTTTATGCAGTAGGTCCTGCGGATCGGAGTATGTTTAAATTTCATCCTAGACTGATTTTTTAATTTATTTATGTTATCGAAAGCTAAAAATCAAAACAAAAGAGAAGATAAAGTATGTTATTGTGTATTGTCGGCTGTACAAAGATTAGTAAAAGATTATCTGTACAAAGATTAGTAGTATCACTGTCACTTTCAACATCTGGCAAAAAAGTAATTGACAAAATGCCAAATTGGAATTTTACTGAATTGGAAAAAAGCTGTTGAAATATTGCCGAACTGGTAAAAAAAGTAATTTTTAAAGAAAATCATGTTTTAGTAGTACACTCGAAAAGCCGCTTTTTGCGTCTGTTTTCAACCTTTGATGCAAGTGCGCAAAGAAGGCCGAGGTTACAAGGGATTCCAGTACTACAGAGAGCTGTCCGAAAGTTTGACGTAAGCCAAATAAATTTAAGTTGAGTTCGAGTAACGGAAGCAGCTTACTCAGGAAGATGGAATCAACCAACAAGAATGCTGAGTGGTGAAAAGCTGACAAGTAAGGAGCATAGTCTATTTATCGCCATTAACGTCATGTTTCAGATACAATTTCGCAGCGAATTAAAATTAACGTGCCCGGAATAAACAGAAATCTTGCAATTCGTTGGAAAACGGTTAATATGATAAACATGAAACAAATCCCATTCTTTCCTGGTAGTGGGCGCTGATAAAGAGAAGAAGAGAAAATTTACAAATTTTACCACCGTTGTTTCCGTCCGCCATTATTTTTATGATTTTTGTTCAGTGTTAGATAAAAGAAAGAGAGTGCTTCTAAGTCCTATTGACGCTAATATTTTCTGATGTTGACATGTAGACAAAACAATAACTAGAAGGCTTCATGCACACTTATGGATCCAAAAAAATCAATATCTAGAAAAATAATTTCAGAAAAATAAAATTCGACCACAAGGATGGAATTCCAAAACAGTTCGGATGCAGTTCGATGGGTATTAACAAGGCTTTAAAAAGGTTAAGAATCGATTGCCGTAAGAAGAAGACCATCCCCGATCGAAATAAAAGACAAAGAACCGAAGCGAAGACTTTGTGTGGTTGACTTTATCGGAAGTTTTCGAATCTTGGATCCTCGATGACGAGTCGTATTTCACTCTCTCCCATTCTTTAATCCAAGCAATAAGAGCTCACACTACGCCAACATCGTCGTCAATCATTTGCGGGGCGAAGAGATCGAATTGTCTAAGAAGAAGACAACCCCGCTAATGTTCCTGAGGCGAGATCGATTGAGGACTTCTGGTTAATTCTGAAAGGCCGTGTTTATGCGAATGCTTGGAGAGCCGAAAACACCCGTCAACTCACCAATCGGATCAAATTGTGCCGTCGACAGATGGACAAGGACCTTGTACAGTGGCTAGCGGTGGACACAAAAAAGAGGATCGATGAAATTCGAAGACAAGGGGGCATCGAGGATCAATAAGTTATTTTTCTAATGCACTTTTGTTCGCTTTTTCAAATGATATATAACTTACCTATTGTCTGAAATAAAAAGTTTTTGAAAATATCATTTTTTGTCAGTGTCATTTTTAAGCTTACACCCGTTAACTTAGAAAAGAATAAGGGCTCAATGGTGAGGGAAAGAAAATCATAAGCGGTCACTAATTTGAAGAACCATTTACTCGTTCCACTACTAAACCCGGACAAAAACTGACTCTACAGTCGACTCTCGATATAAGAGCACTTCGCTATAAGAGCACTCTCGGTATAAGAGCACCAAAAAAAAATTTGGTTGGCCGATAAAGACTGTAAAACAGACAAAGTTTACCTTCGCTATAAGAGCACTCTCGCTATAAGAGCACAAACTGTCGGTCCCAATGGGTGCTCTTATATCGAGAGTCGACTGTAGATGCATTCTCTGATCAAGAGTATTGCTCGGATTCATCTCGCAGGTAAGTGTGTGCGCGCATCTCTTACTCTCAAGCTCCCTTACGGGGGCTCGGCGACTTGGAGTTGAGATGCGCAAACAATCATACCTGAGACACAAATCACTCGAGAAGCAGCTCTGGACGCATGAAAATAGTATGCATGCCAGAGCTTCTTTATGCGCTAGATCCCTTAAAGAGAAACTATGTTCAAGATCATTCAAGACCACGATAACCGAACAGATATTATTGGGGGGGGGGGGGATGGAAGTGACAAAACTAAGTAGCGCCTTAAATTCTAATATTAGCCCCATTTTATCCTTTCCCTGCCTTTTACAGCCCTGAACCCCTATTAAGAACCCCTTTAAGACCCCTTTTGAAAAAGTTCGAAAAGTTTAAGGGCAGATGCGCTTTTCTTTGGTACGGTCAAAATATTCTTTTTCTATTGCCATAATTATTCTAATTGTTCTTGATCCACCAAAAACCACAATTTAAACATTCAAAAAGACCAAACTGACCAGTGTATTGGGACAAAAACTTGCTGAGTGAGATGTACTTCAATTTCTCTTCGAACAAGTCTTTTTTGTTGAGGAATAAAATAAAGGAAGATTTATGCAAAAAGCCGTTTCTGTACATTGAATGGAACAACTCTACACTGTCAATCATTCGGTTCTCAAATATTTGATATCATGTTTACTTGAAATAAAAAATAAAATCGAAAAAAACCTTGGTTGGATCCTCCTCCATGTACTGGTCATAGCAACTTAGGGAAATTACAAACAAAATGGCAGTTACATTCTCAAAGCAGTGGATCCATTTGCGCCTCTCCGTTTTCTGGCCACCCACATCGATTAGTCTTAAGTGTTCTCATAAATTTGTGGCTAAACTTCACGACATCCCTGTTGGGATTGTTTTTTTTTTTTTTGGGAGGTTGCAGTCAACCAGTTGATGCTTTTTTTAGAGAGTCTAGCTACGCGTTCGGTGTCATTGGATGCGGAGACAATTTTGGATACCCCTCTTTAATGTCACTAAAGTCAAATGAGGCACAGAGCTCTTGTAAAATCTCAAAAACAGTTAAAATGATTTAAAAAATAATCTGCTTAATTAGATGTCAATTTAGAATTATTTTTAACCGATTTTTCAACTTTTAGGGGCTTTTTGTCGTTTCAAACTTTAAATAAAAAAAACCAAATTTGGCATTGTTTGAGCAAAATAACCTGAGATCATTCCTTTTAATTACAGCAAAAACACAGCATTTTGGAAATTAGTGTTACCTGATGCCAAACCTTCTGAATGAAAAATTAATTTCGTGGACACCAGTGGTAGAAGCCCTGGCATGGAGAACATCCTAAATATGTAATTACACAGCTTTTTTACTAATTTCGGTGATCAAAGCCTGTTGGAATTTTGTTAAACCACCCCATTTTGGCCAACTTCGTATTCAATTTGATGTAGATTACCTCGCACTACTTTGAAAAAAAAGCTCAATTTTAAAAGTAAAAAGAGTCTTAAGCACTGGACAAAACCGCATAAAGGCCTGTCTACAATGGTGGCCTTTGGCTGTGGCGATTTGGTGTCTCCAGACGCCACTATTGTAGACAGACCTTAATTGTTGAGATATTCTGAATTTTCGAAGATTTTGTTTAAATTTTAAATTCGTCCACTTAAAGACCTGCTTTTACACACATTTTCTTTTTAAAAATTTTAGTTGTCAGGTATGGGTAAAAAGTAAATTGGTTGTACCATACAAGGGTAAAGAAAAAGATACAAAAATAGATTTAAAGGAGCTTTAGTAAAATAAAACTGTTATGCCTTACCTTCTCAGTGGGCTTGTACTGTGGCTGTAGGATGCGATCTGCTTCTGCCAGGAAGCTAAACATATCAATAATATGGTTAACCCTCGTTAATCCAACAGCCCAGGGAAGGTGCCGAGAAGAGGTTTTATCAAGAAATGGACCTGGATAAGGCTTCGCGTACAATGAGGCGACGGCGACTGGCGATTGGCTGTAGCAATTTGGTGCGTACAATGAGTCGCCAGTCGGCACAGCCAATCGCCAGTCGCCGTCGTCTCATTGTACGCAAAGCTTAACTCGGCACTGCGAGACTGATCCCTTAGGTTACCGAGCTATCAAGGGTCTACCGTACTAATTTGAGGGCACAAATCAGAGGTAAAAGCCTACTAAGTAGTGTTGTCGGGCACATACAATTCATTTAGCTTTTTGCAGGCCTAAAATATAAGCTTTCGTTAGACAATCTAGCCAAATTGAATAAGTAATTCTACTTCTGAGATACATACACAACTACTAATTTGATTGATAATTTTGATCTGGTCTTCATCATCATAATCCAGGAAAGTGTTGTAGGAATTGCTGAACTTGGTGACAATTTGCTGAAATAAAATTGATTTTGAGAAAGTGGAGATGTATCGGTTGAGGCAAAAGTTCGTACGAAAATTTAAATCTTATTTTGAAGGATAAAATGTACTCTTTCCCACAAAGTGTTTGGTACCATTTTAAAGAGCAGACAAAAAGCTTTTAAAAGGTGCATAACTTTATTTCAACAAATGATCAAAATGGCCACCTTCGGCCACACAACTCAGCAATGGATTCAACAGAACTTTCCGGACTCGATCAGTGTCGACACTCATTGTACTCGGGACGATAGAGAGTGGCCACCGAATTTTGCTGAAGGAAACGTGATGGACTACTTCAAAGCCTTACCGAACCGCTGATCTCAAATAGACGTTGCAACGAAAATGGACATTTTCTACTGAATATGACAAAGAAAGAAAAAAGTCTCCGTTGTTGTATTGCGGCCGAAGGTGGCCATTTTGATCATTTGTTGAAATAAAGT
>BBSZ01010072.1:0-35847 GCA_000981365.1 Subanguina moxae
AGTAATCATTTATCTCGTCAAAATAATTTTTTACCCCGTCAAATTTGAATTTCGCGAAAAATAATCATTTATCCCGTCAAATTACTCATTTACCCCGTCAAATTTGAATTTCCCGCAAAATAATCATTTATCCCGTCAAATTACTCATTTACCCCGTCAAAATTACTCATAAAAAATGATTATTTTGCGGGAATTCAAATTTGACGGGGTAAATGAGTAATTTGACGGGATAAATGATTATTTTTCGCGAAATTCAAATTTGACGGGGTAAAAAATTATTTTGACGAGATAAATGATTAATTTTAGGGGGTAAATCAATTTGAGCCTTTTTTTAATTAACTTGGATTACCTGCAAGTTACAGATGTCACCAGTCAGACAAGCCATACAAATGCAACAGGTTAATAACAGCAATCCTGGGAATTACAAAACTACTCATTTATATTTAGTTGCTACAAGTGCTTTACAGACGAGGCAACTTTTGGTGTGTCTGTTTATCAAATATAAGAGTGATTGCATTTAGGCAGCCCTGCTGGAGCATATCCCTAAGCACAGAGAGAGTAAACACCTCAAGGCAAGTACTAAAGAAAAAGTAAGGCATGATCCAACTTTTTTTTTTACAAGTACACCAAAATTAACTGCTGCTCCTCCTCCTCCCTTTTTGTTCGGCTATGCTTTAGTTGTTAACCTAAGTAACATTTTAGTCATTTGACCAATTATCAGTAGGTTTTCCTTGGCCTATTTTTGTGATTTAAAAAGTTGGATTGTGTCGGACAAACAGGGAGGATGGATCAAGATTAGTAAAAACATATAAAAATTATCTATAAGTAAAAATAAAGTCACAAAATTATATGAAGAGTGCCTAAATCAATGGCATTTGTAGCCAGGTACCTAGATAACATGGAAGCTAATTTTGTAATCAGTGACATTTGTGTGCATCCCAACCAAACTCCGACTGTAGGTCACACTGTAACCAGGGCCATACCTAGTCCACTAACATCCCTAACCTTATTTTCTGCTACAGACTCTATAACTCTATATGTCTGCAACGATCACCTCCGATCAATCTCCAGGGTGATCCTTGTAGATCCTTGTGACTGCAATATATTCGGCATGCATGTATTTCAGGTGATGTAACACTCACAAATTATCCCCTTGAGTAATATGCAACAACTGGTTGGGTATCTAACAAAAAAAGCCAATTTTATTATACCCAGCGATCATTGTAGACACTGAATAAAAACAAAAGCACACATACATGATTCAAAAGAGTATATGAACAAAGAGTTCGATAACGTTGCCAAAAATTTGCAGATCCACATCTGCATCTACTGTGGCAAGTCCTACACCCAGTCCCTCTATCTGGACAAACACATGACCAAACATGCCGACAGGGCAACGACTGCTGCCCGCTCCTGCACTGGAGACATCAGATTCCCGTAATTACCATCCTTGTCTTTTTATTCTAATCTATCAAACTGGTCTCAACATATGATCTATGCTCTGTCTTTTCAGCAAGACCTACTACAATGGCGAGTTCACACCCGATAGCTTCGAGAGTCTCAACCAACTAGGCAACTTGAACCAGTCACTCAACCAGTCCCTCAACCAACACTTGCAGCACAGTGAAGAGTTTGCCTTGAGTAAGTGGCTTAATAAATTCTAAAAGGAATACGGTACTGAGAGAGGATAACTACCTATACAAACATAAACGGCATGGGTCAAATTGCGACCTCGTTCAGGTCTAACCGTATAATATAATAAGTAGGAATTTAACGCAAAAAATCCATGAGTTTCTTGGCATTTCCTAAATACAATATACGAGAAAAGTGTGGCAGTAAAGAGGTTGCAATCTATGCATAGTAAATCAGCAAAAAAATGCCCGCCCACTATCGTAGACTTCCTATCTTTGTATTCAGGACAATTCCAAATGGCTGCAGCAGCCGCCCAGCAGCAGGCCAATGCCACCACCACAACTGCTTATGCGGCAAACGCTGGCGGAAACTACCCAGCCGCCACAGCAGCCACCACCATGGCGGCAAATGTGGCAAACCAAATAGGCATAGGCAACACAGCCTTGTCCCACCTCAACTTATTCCAGCGCTCCTTCCAACGCAACTTCACTGATAACTTCAACAACATTGGCAACCAGTCCACACTACGTAACAATGACAGAACAACAACTGGGTGGGTGATCAGTGTCTCAGTAGTTCTAGCACTTTCTAATTGCCAAAACTCATTTCCATGCTATTCTTGAAAAAAAAATAGGTTTTGCTAGATTTACAGTGGGTCGGGAGTTCAATATCATACTACTAGAGAACTGGCCTTCGATATTTTCTCTTTTGTTCTGATTTTCAGCTTCCAGTTAAAAAAAATTAGCTTTCGTTTACAGAACAAGGCCAGGTGTAATTAAAAGTATCTTCAAATTGAGAAAATAATAAACTATGTATCTCGGCTAATCACCTTAAAATTACAGCTTCAACATGATCACTCCACTAGAAAACATCAAACACTTCAACCAAAACTCAGCCGCTGCTGCAGCAACAGCCAATTTCCAGTAAGGGGCGTGCTGGACTGTAGTAGATCTCTTCATTTTGTTATCATCTATTGCATTTGTAAGCATAGATTGCCTGTGCCACAACCCACTAGTATACATACATGTGTAGGTGCCCTTCTGCCTCTTGTTTTACCTAAATATATTTGTTGTTGTGCTTAAACCCAATTGTTTTTAACACGTAAAATATTGCCTGATTAAACCTTGTGAAACTACGGTTATTTTTCCTTCCATTGTTTCCTATCTTTTTTGTTGTTTTTATGTTGTACCCAGAGAAGAACACCTTTTGCTAACAGCTAAAAAATTTAGTTTTTTTTTTCGTAAATTGGCAATTTTATTGACGTCTTATTAATTTGGCAACCAATTTTCAAAAAATATATTCCCCCTTACCCTCCAAACTACCATGAAAAACTACAAACCATATAGAAAGCTTGCAAAACACTTACACCATCTGGAGGGTAAATATACCAGCAGGAGTGTAGGAAAACCATGTGAATGGTAGGTAAAAAACCTGGAGGTTACTTCTGGAGAATAAATAAACCATCTGGGTGATAGGCAAAGCAAGATTGGTGAATCGACATCACAAATGGGGACTCAACACCATGCAATAGAGCTATATCGAAGGCGGCGTGGGTAGGCCTTGCCGTAGTACGCCTTCTAGTTTGAAATAAAAAATGCCAATTTGAAAAGCGAAATGTGCCGCTTCCGGTATGCAATATTGTCCACAACCACAGCCACTTTATTGTTTTTGCATTTTTGTTACAAACTTGTTAGCCACGCGCATTACTTCATTTCCATTTGGCATTTAGCAAATTACCACAACTACTTTGTCTGTTGCCCAGCTAATAATAAAATAGTAAAGCCTAAAGGTAGTGATAATTGCTTTATTGTTGTTAATCAGTACATACAGTCAGCTCCCTCAATAAGTACATCCCCTGGACCACTCACTGGGTTCGCCTATTTGTTTACCTCAATTCTTGCTGTCTTTTAATTTCGTTCACTCCAATGAAAGAAAAGTTAGGGAACAAATTCAAAAGGCGTCTTTAGTTTTTATTGTGGTTTTCAGACATCTTTTACTCAAAATGGTTAGCAGAATCTGCCAAAGATTTTCGTAATAAGCACTTAAGGATATTTTCTAAATTTATGCCATTTTAAGTTGTTTCGTGACTTTGGCCTGGCAAACCTTTCTTTCGTGGGTGTATGAACTATAAGACAACAAAAATAGAGGTAAACAAATAGGAGAACCCAGTGGGTGGTCCAGGGGCTATCCTTATTGAGCGAGTTGACTGTACACCTACTTACTCTTCTTGTTCTTGTTGTAAGCTTAAAGAATTGCTGTTGCTGTCTACTGCCAATGCATCCGCCGGTGAACAACGAGTTATTTTATTGCGCTGACATAGCTTTGTAATGTATAAGAAGTGAACTTTACACAATAAACCAATTTAACAATTCTAGAACGTACAATGGTACCTCGATACTACGTCTCTCTCTTCCTCAGAATCGTTAAATCAAAGTTTTAAGACTAAAAGTCTCTCAAGGGTCGTTAAATCGAAATTGGTGGGAGGTTAGTTCCACTGCCTATGTTGACAGCAGTAACATCTTTGCTAACTGGGACAATCCTAAAGAAAGTTGAACAGATGTGTTACAACCGAATAAGAGAAAATAAAATAAAAGTCACGTCTCATTGAAAATAGATTTTCAGGATGTTTTCAGACCCTATAAGGAAGGGGTTAAACATCCCCTCTCATGGAGAGGCGATGCAACGTACCAGTGGATGAATTAGTGGAGGGTCTGAAGCTTTACGTGACGATCCACGTAAAAAAAACTAGCCACCTTGCCGCATCTTCGAAAAAATTCTATAAGCGTAAATTCGGTACTACTGTATTATACGCCTCCCAATTGTTTTAAACATATCAAAGGTTGGCTGCAGAGAATCTAATCACTAGTTTTTAGCCGTCTTGTTCACACCGAATTTGTGGGCTCAGTTCTGGATGACAATCACTGGGTGAAACCAAAACACATCAACAGGAGAATAGAAATTGTTGCAATTCGGAGGAGTAAATCTGATACAAAGCTCCCTTGGAAAATTTTGAAAATCCTTAAAGAATTTTGAGCATTGTAAAATGTTTACTGCTCTTTCGAGAAATAAGAAACAAAGGTGGTATGAGCAAGAAATTGAATGTTCGTTTTACCTGTATTTAATTTCGAATCACGACCCGCATACATGGATGAAATCGATACGCTCCATTTACCAAAGTTTAATATGATAAAAGCTTTTGGTACAACTGTATTATAACCCCACCCCACCCTAATAAGCATTTTTTCACCATTTTTAAGAGAAATCTTTGGGGAGAGTATAATACAGTAGAGTCCGTAGATTCAGTTGGAGAAAAAAATGAAAAGCTTGACCCGCTGACACACGAATTAACGAAGAAAGCTTTACTGATAGGTCATGTACCACACAATCTGTCTAGCTGGCTCAAATTGACAGCAAAGGGGTCAAGAAGAAAGAAAAGTTTAACGAGCATAATTTTCCTCCTCGAACGACCAGATACTTTTCTTGTTGTTAAGCTTCTGTTTTTGCTTCGTCTCCACATTCTGCAGTTGCAATTCGCTAAGTCGATTATGGAGCTTGAGAGAACGAATTTTCTGATCGAGATAAGAATTCTGTAAACAAATATTTGTCAACAAGGCAGCCTCCATGTCTCTGCGATAAGTCTCCGAAGAAAAAGCTGTCTAAAATAGTGGATATATAGCAGAACCGAAGTCGTATTCTGGTCTATTTTTCTGTGATAAACACAATATTTCTAATAATCAGAAGCAGAATGAAAGGCAAATGAAAATTTGGAATTTTCAAAAGTAGAATCTGTTTCTGACTTTCATTTTGCATCTAAATGCCTACTTTTTGATATCAGAAAACAGGCATTCAAATGCAGAATGAAAGTCAGAAACAGATTTTGCTTTTGAAAATTCCAAATTTTCATTCTGCCTTTCATTCTGCTTCTGATTATTGGAAGCACAAAATAAACAGCATTCTATTTTTCGGTTTCGTTTTAAGAACCGCTTATATCCGTAGCATACAGAATGGTTTTCCTAGTTGCGCATATAAATATTAATTGATAATGGTTACTTTCTCAAAGTGCTTAGAATGCGGGTCGTATCCCGAAGCCGAAAATGTATTGCAGTCTGCAAAATTTGCCGTCCCAAGAGTAATGCCAGCATCGAGACCATCTGACCCATCTAAGGAATGAGAGAAGCCCGTCTTCTACAACATATGCGTTGAAAAAAGCGCCAAAAACTTTAATAGAATAACAGACCACATGTTGAATATTGTTGAAATCGGACTCAGCGGTGCTCGTCTTGTTACTCAAATTGATTCCGGTATTTTCCACACAAACGTTTTCTTCACCGAGCTAGAATACAATAATTAGGAAGGTTTTTTCGATGAACAAACCAAACATACCTTCAAGGAATTGAAACTTAAATTGGAAGGCGTCTTTTCATTCCAAATTTCGGCGCAATTCTTAATCTTCTGTAAAGAAAGTTACGGTCACCAGAACTAAAAACTTGAAAACAAACCTCACTAATATCACTTTCATCCGATGAAGTCTTTTTCGTTTCGCCCCTACAATTGAGCTTCACACCTGAAAACAAAAATTTTTTTAACGCAGAACAGTCGAGACAAATCATGTACTGGCTTATGACTGACTTTTTCCTAAGCACTGTTTGTCCGAATTTACAGCCAAAAGAGCGATATCCTCAACGGAGAGAGTAGCCGTAGAAACACGATTAATAGCGACATCCCGAATATCATTTGTCTTAGCTCCCGTGATGGCAGCACGGCTTACAGGATCCACAATAGTTAAAATATTTTTCTTCTTTTCCGGTGCTTGGAAGGACGTAGAGACTTCAAACTTCGAAAATGGCACTGTCTTCCCCCATCCACAAGCGTTGTACATCTTTGTAAGGGGTCTAAAATTTTCTTTAAAATCATGACCTGGTTTCAAAGAGGTTGGCCATTAAATTTATTCTTCTATGACAAAAAATGATTCTATTATATGCAAATACAATGAAGAGTTCCAAGGCTTCTTGTTTCAAGTGATCAGACGTTTCCCAAAGCTCAACCCGTACTCCGCCGTAACACTGAAAAGCAGGTATTCCGCACCGCGGACAACGCAGTCATGTAAAAATTTAAAATGGACAACATCAACCCTTTTTTTTTCGTCTTTTCAACATCTTGTACTCAAAATGTCCAATATAATCCGGTAATTACCAAAGGTATTACAGTCGAGTCTCATTAATTCGTCACCCCAAAAAGCTCGATCCACCAGTGCTGAATCCGGCCATTTTTTCTCCCAATTTTTGAAATCCTCTGCCAATTTTGATATTGATGTCTCTGAGGCAAAAAAATCGTAAGGATTCCGAATTTGCCAATAGTTTCAAACGACTCAACAATTTCGCCCTAAAAAGAGCCAAACCTCGATTTAAAGGCCTTCTTTTTAGAAAAAAAATAGGCTTAAAATGCTGTTTTCTAGGGCTTAAAATAAGATATATACTGTTTATAGATATTTGCATGTTTTTTTATTGTTCTAGTGAAATCTTGCACTTACCAACTTATAAAAAATTTAACCCTTTACTATTGAAGAACACTTAACAGACATTGACAATTAAATTTCTACTTTTCACGTCGTCCAAAAGAATGTCCAAAATTGGTGAATTGCTACATCCCTAATTGTAACTTTATTTTAGGAGTAGTCTATGAATAGAAGTGTGCTTATACAACCAACAAATCATAGTAACATATAAGAGAGTATAATTAAAAAAGGGGGTCTGACCAACTGAGTTGCATCTGTCTCCTAAACAACTGCAAACCTAAACAGATTAGAAATGAATTGGTGGTAATTTCAGAACAATATCAGCAAATGTTACTTGAAGTGGTTGAGAGTCAGTATCATACTTGAACAGCTCGTTGGCCAACATCTCTCGGCACATGTCGTACTGGTCGAATCTGAATTCTTGTTAACAAAATTCACCTTAAAATATCTATGGTTTACGAACATGGCAATGGTGCGGTTGTAGAAGCCAAATCTGGATAAAGAAGTGGCACACCCACGCATGGTCAACAATTTACCCGTTTTTCTTCCTAAAGTCTACTGTTCAATTTTTAACATTTTTTGACAACTAGCATAGTTCATGGATCGCCACTGCTTTGAGCCTCTTTTATTTTCCTTACTATTCACAAAAATAAGACTGAAATTGCTTCGAGATATTTTTGGATTTGCTTTTCTTATTTGGTTTTATTAACCTTTTTTGTTTATTGTTAGTTTTCTTTACTGTTTTTTGTATTTTTTCGGTAGTTTAGTAAAGGCATGACTAAGTGGTTGTTTAGTTAGAATATTGTCTCAAAGCGCTGCCTTTTGCCAGAGTTTACGGTGGAGAAAACCAACTGCTGGTGTTCACATATATATTCCCAAAATCAGCTCATTTTTTGGTTTTTGTCTTTCTCAACACTTTCGTGCATTTTTTTTAAATCAAATACTTAATTTGTTAAAATGGTTGTATTGTTAATTCATAAAATTGTTTTACAGTATATCCCATTATGAGTGCAGAGCTTTGCAATTCAATTTTTAATAGGTGCTGCACAGGTTGGTTACCTCTTCTCTCTCAACCATTCTAACTAGAAAATATAAGGCAAAAGAACACTAAGCTGTTTTTAGCTGTGAATAACTTTATTTCAAGCCTTTCCATTATAAAGCATAAATATTGTCAGCTTACCCATAATAATAAATTCCTGAGTTAACTGAAAAAAAAATGATGAAAAATGAAATCTTTTTTTCGAAAAATGCATTTTTTATATTTTAAAGCAGGGTAGCATTCCTATTTGTACCTGTTTGGTGCAAAACTTAACATATTGCAAGTTTTACTAATCTTTTCTGCTCCATTTCTCCAATCTTTATTCTTTTCAATTGACAATTTCACCATTAAAAAGTCTGGACCCGTTTTTGTTGAAGCCCCTCCAGGGTTTGCTACCAAAATGTCGACAAATCCATCAAAATGGCTGTATATCAGCTTCCTGACTGTTCGATAAAATAATGCTTGTACAATTAGAAAGTTCTACCTATTTTTCGTCGGAGGCCACCTCAAACACAATCTTTTTTCATAGAAGGTAGTCAGCAGAATCAAGTTAATGCTTTAAGTTTTCAAATATTGACCAGGTACTACCTACCACTTTTCCAGACCTTTGTGCATAGTTTCAGATGGCATTTGACGCACAATTGGTAGGGCTTTCGGACAGTATAATGGCAAATTTAAATAATAATCTTTCTAGGTGTTTCAGGAGAGAAAAGTATTTATATTTGACGATAAGATTTTTGACTGGAGACCGTGACTATATTTTTTGAATGATTTTTGCAAACCTTTCCACCTACTTTTCTAAAGTATTTTAATCAAAGTAAAGTTTTTCCGAAAAGCCATAAACAGTCGAAGTTCGAGTATTACAATTTTGACACCACATGGCATTCTCCCACATTGAGCCGTACTAAATGATCGTGGTCATGCGCTATTGCCCCTACCGCGTACTAAATGAAGATACCCATCGGTATGGATATATACCCGGATTCATTTAACATGGTCCAGTGTGAGAATTGGAAAAAGAGGTCGAAAATTAAGAGGTTTGCACAAAACAGCCCCAGACATAAATGCTACCTCTATTTACAAAATAAGTATAGAAATGAGCATTATTGTGCAAAAAGTTAGATTAACTGTAAGACAGATAGCTCTGCAAGGCACTACCCCCATCCCCTTTGCATTCATGGGTTCGTCGCACTGGTTGGTGAAGTTCCTCGGCTCGTAGAAGAATCTGCAAAGCACACACACTCAACAAATAACCATTAAATATGTGTGCTGCTTCTACAATCAATTATTAATGCTGACCATCCCCATAGTTAATGTGGGTTTGTTTAAGTATGCATTAACAAACTAACTTGGACAAATGACTGCTCTCCTCCCTGAAGAACTGTTCATAGACCGACGACATGCAGCTGTAGCACCTGTTGATGCGGGGAGGGTGGTTATTCAGGGTTGAGGAGGGTGCCGCCACCATCCCCACCACCAGCACTGCCATCCCCCACCATAGCTGCTGCATGTGACAAGCAGCACCCAAGTCAACCATCCCCACTACTATTGGTCATAAGGCAACTGAAAACAAAATGACAATACTTCTATAGTTGTTCTCTAACACAATTAACAAGCCAACAGATTGTATAGAACAACCAACACACACAATATTTGGGGCTGGCCAGGGTATAGCATTTAATAAGCCAGAGAAAGACATTATTCATCCCAAGTCTGCCAATAATACATGGAAAAAGCTCAATAAATCAAATAAATTATTTTCTTTTCCTTCAAAAAATTGTTTTGGGTGGTGAATGGAGTGCTAATTGGTAGCTATATGCTAAATACCTGTGCCACTTCCCAAGAAGAAGAGTGAGAGCAATAGTATTAGCAGTCATTGCTCAGCAAAAGGTATAAGGTATATAGGGGGAGTATCGAATAACTGCCTCAACTGTCACAGTTATCCCCTCCAAAATATTTTTAAGCTCCTGTGTTTGTGGCCACAAATTGTCCCAGAGCCTCTCCAAAAATGTGTGCTACTCAGGGCAATAAGTCAAGGGAAGGGGCCTGGCCACCAGAAGCCAACACGACAAATGACACACACAGGGGGGTTATGCTCTCTAAAAACATAACAACATATTTTAAACATTGCTTTTGGTTGGATCACTTGTTGAAAGGATTGTTAGTGCCAGAATGTTAGAAATATAAAATATTTGCTGCATCTACTGTTTGAACAATGAGGGCTAAAAAAATCCGTGAGCAATCCAAGCAAGGTAAAATTGTGGTCACATTTCGAAATTGAAGGGGGTATAAATTTGACAAAGCTGAATTGGCGAGCATGAGTTTCCCATAGAAGACCTTTGTGTAATACCAAAGGTGTACATTCAGTTTGGTTTATTTGAGGTTGCCAATCGCTTTGGCAAATAACACATTGCTATAATAGGAGTGCATAATATGCTTGCTGTGACAGAGACATATATAAATGGGGGGATTAGAAGAAGGGCTGTCATTGCCACACACAATTGCTTAATTTTTTAATTAGATTTGGGAGTCCTGGCAATGGTTGTGTAAAACACATGCTGGCCACTTTTGGAATTGATTGAAAAGGTTTGGCTATATAAAAATTAGTAAATGTGAAACTCGAAAATGATATTACTGGCACTTTCAACGTCTCACAAAAAAGCTATTGAAAGTTTGCCGAACTGGTAAAAAGGTAATTCGAAAAATGCCGAACTCGTAAGATCTATTTGTTGATTGATTACGACCGTAGTTTGTCTTGGTGAATACTATAAAAATTAAGTTAACTACATGTTTCAAATGCAATTTCTCAGCAAATTATAATAAAAGTGCTTGGGATCGACATAAGTTTTGCAATTCATCGAGGAAGAGTGAATATGATAGACGTGCAACAAATCGCAGTCCCTCCTGGTAGTGGATGTGTACCAATAAAGACCCTCTTCCTTCAAAAAATAGTGGATTTGTAGACAAAGCAATTGCTCTAAGGCTTGAGGGACACAAGAAAAAATAAAAGATATAAACATTCCAACAGTGGATTCTCGAGTCAATTAAATTTCGGCAATTTTCGAATTGTTTTTCTACCAGTTCGGAAAATTTCTATTTGCTTTTTAACGACTTAAAATTTGACAGAGATGTGTGTATATCGAGTTTCGAATTTACTAATCTTTGTACAGCTAAAAGGTTTTTGGGCTGCATCAAGTGCTGAGAGAGCGTCACACAAAACAAAAAATGTCGTAACTGGCTGTAACTAAAAAGCACCGGAATCCTGGGTGGGCATTATGTCTGAATGACTTACTTCTTTTAATGCTTTTGATTTTTGAAAGGATAGTTGAGATTGTGTGATATATTCTTTCACTAATAATAAAAAAAAAGATCTCATTCGCAAAAAATATCCCGTCTAAATCAAAGAGTTATGATCCAAATAAATGCTGGAGTAAAAATTGCGACTCCCTACAAAAATGTAAAGAATCAAATGTCGACAAATCCATAAAAGTGGCTGTATCCCAAATTTCTTATTTTTGAATGAAATTTTGCTTGCACCATTGGAAAGCCCGACCAATTGTGCGTGGAATGGCACCTCAAATACGGTCCTTTAATATAAAGTTGAAAATTTTGTAGGCGTAATCGAAAAATATGAAAGTTGAGATACAGCCATTACTATTGGTTCGTCGATATTTTGGTAGCAAGCCAAAATTGCGCCATCCTATATTATTTTAAAACAGTTTTTGGATAGAAATGTAAAAGCCAATGTGGGACATAGAGCTAAAACCAAAGAGAAAGTTTTTTTCTACAAGAAAAAGCACCTTGCCACTAGTAGGTTTGTTATTTGAATGACTAGCATTAATTTGCATGTCTAATGTGACAGGCATTTGGCCATCCTTGAGGAGCCGGAGACAAACAGTTAAGTAAATTAAGCTCATCAGCCACCCAATCTAGGAACTAGTCAGTGTGTATAATTGACTAAGGATAAGGATTGACTAAAGAGATGCGCGCAATAAACTTGGTTAGGGTTACTGCGGTGCTTCTCTTCTCAAGTAGTTAATGGAAATTGAGACTTTGAAGTGGTTAATCAATCACCTTGAAAGAAAATATACAGAATAAATCCAATTTTTGTTACCAAAGTATAAAAAAGTACCGTATTTGCTCTATCAAGCGGGCACCCTCTTTAGACAGTTAAACCAGACCACGGTTTCGTCTATGGGCGATGATTACCGAGAATATGACCGATTTGCGTCTTGCTCTACATGGATTATAAACTTCGTGATTGCCTCAGCGTAGTTGTCCGGTGGCTTTTGACATCGGCTCGTCGTGCGTCGTCGAATTTGTTGTGCTTTAAGAAAATTAATTTTGTGCTTCTTGAGATTGGCAGGCATTTGTCCCGTTTCTCTCGCATCAGGTTCGCCAGCTGCAAATCGAGTACAGAATGCTAAATGTGTCGGCCACCTCCATCGAGCTTTTTGCACTCGGCTCCGCCTCTCATGTTCCTAAAAGTAAAAGGTAGATGCAGGCAAGAACTTTGAATTCCTTGTACTTGATGCTTGAGCTCCGTTAAGCTTAAAATTGGTTTTTAAACACTTTTAGAAAATTTGACTTGGGGGGGGGGTATACCTTAGTAGCGCCAAAAGTTTGATTAAAAATGTTTGTTAAGCCTAGAAAAACTTTTTCTCACAAGAGCACGGCCTTTTATGTTATTTAATCAACTAAATAACCACTTTTTCTTTAATTATACACACCATCTGATTATGACCCGGCCTTTACCCATTTTTCTCGAAAATAGGTTTGTTGACGCACGATTCATCGTGCGTCAACAATTTTTGATTTTTTATATTTTCTAACAATGTGGTGTTATTATTGTCAGTGACACCTTTTTTAATTAAATTATACGTCCTGCACAATGATGCTTAGATAAAGTTCAGAATAAAAATGTTTGCCTTCTACTTGTGGTCAATGTGAAAAGTTGAAATACGCACGTCGACAACCCTACCTTTTAATCTGCTCATCAAAAAACCAAGCTAATGAATTGCCAGTGTTTTGCGTACTTTGGCCCTTCCCATTTTCAATAAATTGAGCTTTCTTTACAGATCTTTTGCGTCCAAACTGTCTGGTTTTTTGTATTGCGTCTCAAATTTAATCTTTGCTTCTTTGTCTGCTCTGCAAGCAAGCTCTCTGCAATCTAATCCTATGACTGTTTTAAGAGCTCCTTCTCCCCCCAAATCTGCCTGACAATAATGGAACAACTTCCCTGTCCAATCATGCCTCTAAAACACAAAAAGAGAAGCAAACCCAAGAAGAAAAGGGAAGTAGAAGGCATTTGCTAGACTACTGAGAACAACAACCGCTTACTTTTCACTCTCTAACCATTTTGTGCCCTTCAAAAAACTTCTTTTTTCCCCAGCTATGTATTGATCGCTGCAGCAGCAGCACAATGGCTGCTGCTGCAGCGCAGCCTAACAAGAATGACTGCTGCTAGTGTGGCAGCAGAGGCATATGATGTGCATGTGGATATGGTGGGGGAGTGAGAGGTTCCCATTAGTTGAGCATCTCAGCGCACGCTTGTGTGCCTGTCTGCCCTCCCCCACACCCTACCAGCAGCCTATGTTCACATTCATTTCATGTTTGTTTGCTGTCTGCTGTTAACTACCTATCAATTGGGGGTAAGCGTTTGCTCTAAACTTGGATGACGAACATCTCAATCGTCACTGCTGCTGGCTGTTATTGTTGCTCCTCATTCTGATTGGGATTATAGAAGAGTTGGATTGTTATGTTCATGTCTTCTTCTTCTGCTTTGTTGGATGCAGTTGAAGGATGTTTGGAGGATTTAGTTTTGAGAGACATACTTTGGACTGGACTGCAGGTTACTGGTGACCATTTGGGAATGTTTGTATTGACCCCTTAGTCTGTATCAATTCAGTCTTTGTCTTCTCCCAAATTTACATCTCAAATATATATCAAAAAAGTTTACTTTTGTAACAATATTTTACCTTGCCCTTAGTTTCTTGTAATGCACTACTAGTATGTTTAATTCTCAATAGCTGGGCACTCCCAAAGAACAGCCACAAGGTGACTGGCCATCGAGGATGCCCAATTGTCGAGGCTTGACTGTAGTATTTACTGAAACTAATTGTTTCGCGACCATTATTGCGTGAACGTGTTTTTTCATGATTTACGAAGTGTCGTAACGCTCACCCAGCTAATTTTATTGCTGTTGCAGTAGACATTAATTAAAATGGGAGAAGGAGCCGCAACATCATCCAAGCAAGCCAAGGGCTTCGACTTCAAAAAATTCGCCATTGATCTGGCTTCTGGTGGAACCGCTGCTGCAGTCTCTAAGACCGCGGTGGCTCCCATCGAGCGTGTCAAGCTTCTTCTTCAGGTTTCTATTTTGCTTGTATAACAAGTGCCAATGCCTTGCTTTGTAGGTACAAGATGCCTCCAAATCAATTGCTGTGGACAAACGCTACAAGGGAATCATAGATGTGTTAGTGCGAGTGCCCAAAGAGCAAGGCTTTACAGCTCTGTGGCGTGGTAACTTGGCCAATGTGATCCGTTACTTCCCTACCCAGGCTCTCAACTTTGCCTTCAAGGACACCTACAAGAATCTATTTGTCAAGGGGTAATTTTTCATACAGTTAAGAGAATCTATACGCTGTAGATCAGAGTTGGGAACATTTTTAAATAAAGCCGAGAAAAAAGAATTTTCCAAAGTTTTCTAGAAGCGTGAACACTTGTTTTCACGGCTTCGCAATCATTTAAAAATTCTCTTTTCTGGTTTTTGTGTTGTTCGGATATCTCGTAGGCACTCTTGCACCTTTCAAATTTGGAGTGAGTGATACTAGTGGGACAGAAATCGACTTAAGAAAGATTGAGGACTTGTTAGATTACAGTATACAGAGATCTAAATATGCTTTTTTTTTGTGTTCCGACAACTATTTAACCTAACTCGTTCCAGATATGATCAGAAGAAAGACTTTTGGAAGTTTTTCGCTGGCAACTTGGCGTCTGGTGGAGCTGCTGGTGCCACCTCGCTCTGCTTTGTGTACCCTCTCGACTTCGCTCGTACTCGACTGGCTGCAGATGTTGGCAAAGGTGATTCCCGTGAATTCAAGGGTCTGGCTGACTGTCTCATCAAAATTTTCAAGTCTGATGGTCCCATTGGTTTGTACCGTGGATTCTTTGTCTCCGTGCAGGGTATCATCATCTACCGCGCCGCCTACTTCGGCATGTTCGACACTGCCAAGATGGTAAATTTTTATGTCTTTATCGTTTTGCCACTTTCGGATTTTGAACAATTTAAGGTGATGAAATCCGATGGACAAAAGCTCAACTTCTTCGCTGCTTGGGGTATTGCTCAGGTACTATTGCCGCATATTTGATTAAAATCACAAGAAAACAAATGTTTTCAGGTGGTTACTGTTGGCTCTGGAGTTCTTTCTTACCCATGGGACACTGTTAGGTAAGCAGCTTTTATGTATCGTATTTAAATATTTGCTTATAAACAAAGACATTTTCATAAATGAAAAGCTGAAAGGTATGATAAATATAGAAAAGTGTCGTTTCGCCCCTCCTTTATAAAAGGTATAAACATTTTGCGTCCACTCTGCACCTGCTCTTAGTAGTTGCCTGTCATCAAAAAAAAGTTTCTTCGACTAATTTTTGATGTGATAGCTATTGCGCTTGCGCAACAGATTTTGAAGATTTTGGACAAATCAAATAGTACAAAGGCGTGAAAGGGGTATGTTCATGCTCTTCAGTGGCATGACACACTTTTGAACGCGCAGGCGCCACTTTTTCCCTGCAAGAGACCAAAAATAAAAAAAATGTGTCTTCCCATTTCTTTTGCATCTCATATCAATTTTTTAAATTTATATGGTCGTGTAAGAAAAAACTGGTGCCGGTACATTCGAACGGTGCGTCATCTAACTGATGAGAATGAACATACCCCTTTAAGTTTAAGTAAGAACATAATCGAAACCATTATTAGTGATCTCTAATGGAAATGAATAAAATAATTAGCTAACTTTATTTGTAAATACTTTAGACGTCGCATGATGATGCAGTCTGGCCGCAAAGACATTCTATACAAGAATACCTTGGATTGTGCATTGAAGATCATCAAAAATGAGGGCATTTCGGCTATGTTCAAGGGAGCCTTGTCTAACGTGTTCCGTGGCACTGGTGGAGCCCTTGTGTTGGCCATCTACGAAGAGATCCAGAAATATCTCTAGACAGAAAGGAGCAAAGAAAAGCGGAAAGCTCTCCCATTTTGTTGTGCATTGTGAAGCACTTTTCTATCCCCTAGTGCTCATAATGATTCTACTGAATTTTGTGTTGAATTAATTTACTCTATGGACTTTTGAACATTAGTTATTATTGGTGAAGAAAAATAAAAACTTTAGGCAATGCTTTTTCATATTGCAAATGCTAGGAGACTAAAATTAACTCCGTAAAGCTGCTTTGACAGCAAGAGCATAAACTACGTAGAGACCTAACAGCAAGTAGATAAAAGAGCATGAAAGGGGTTGCGTCAAAAATTTTTGAACAGGTTTTTGTATTCGAATTGGCGCCAAGTCTTTGACAAACTTGGTTGTGCAGCCACCCTAATTCATTTTGCTTGTAATCTCTGCTTTTTTTTGGTTCCTTTATTTCTCAGTTTGTGTTTGTCCTTCTTTCGGGGGCTTGAAGGCTTGGGTTGAGATGCGCAAGCACACATACCTTAGGCACAAATCAATTAAAAGTGACTCTAGAATCAAGAGTCTGGATGCATAATATATTTATGCATACAAGAGTTTATTTATGTGTGTAGGCGCCAGTCAATGTTAAAATTCTATCTTTTTTGGTCTTTCAGAGGTGGCCACGCACTCTTTTAGGTTAAGTTACCTTGATCCCCCAAGGAAAAAGTCAAATGGTAGGCGGTATAGTGTACTTTAGCCTCAGTTATGTATTCTCCGTTATTGCTTACGATCTGCTCCCACCTTTCGACCAGTTGGTCAATGCCTCCTCGCCAGAAATCGCTGTGTCTGGGCTTGAAGAGCTCGTTGAGCCAGTTTTCAAGGTCCTCTTCGTCGTCTAAGGTTACGCCCCTCATGTGGTTGGTTAAGGAGCGGAAAAGGTGGTAGTCTGTTGGAGCAAGGTCGGGGGAGTAGGGTGAATGCTGAAGAACCTCCCGATTGAGCTCCTTGATGGCGGTTTTGCAACATGGGGTCTGACGTTGTCGTGTAGCAGGATGACTTGTCCTCTTCTGCCGCGTCTTTTCTGGGTGGAAATCCTGTTTAATCCGATGTGAGGGGTGTCTTGAAGATCAAAATTGCCATTTTTGAGTTTGCCATACAAGTACGAAGCTGTCCTTTCTGGCATAAATCTTTCGCCATACATTCGCAAATATTCCGAGCCGCTGCGGCGGCTTTTTGACCCTTATTAAAGACGTCGAAAAGTAGATGTTAAAAGTGCTGTTTCTGGTCAGCGGGGCTGGCTATTTCAAAATCCAAAAAATGGGGTAAAATTAATGAAAATAAAAAACGACGATAACAATGTGATAGATGAGCCTCGAATACTTTCAAATGCTATAGTATGCTCTGCAATGTGCTCAGGCAATCGTGGTGAGACAAGCGATCAAACAAAACCGCAAAAAATTATTTGTCAACCCAGTAGATGTCCGCTTGTTATCAGTGCTGTGCACTTCCACATTTTTTTGTTCCGCTCTTTATTCCTGATTTTTAAAACAAAATTTTCTTTGGCTCTTTGCTCCTTACTTTTTTTTCCTCTGCTCTTTTGCTCGGAGCAAAATGTCACGGATAAAAGAGCGGAGCACTGCTTGCTGTGAATTTTTTCCACTTTTAGGCTCTGATACCCGTTTTCCTGTACTAATTAGGTTATTCTAAGGAAGGTTTGACAGGTGTTAAATATCGCTTTGTGGGCTATTTATCGATCTTTTGATCATCAGGTATATTTTGACTGAAATTTCCATTTGGTGTGAAAAGAAATTCACACTTGGATTTTCCCCGCTTCGATTGTCTTAAATCTCTTTTTAAACATTTTTTGTACTTAAATACTTATTTCTGTTCCTTGAAAATAGGCACTTAATTGTGATGGGCTCAACTCCTTTCGCATTTTTTACAATCCCACGCACGACCCCCAGTATTGCAGCTGAGAAATAGTGCTGTCAAGTGGTCTTTGCTGCTCACCTTAAATTTTAGAAGGATTGAAAAAAAGCCGTGAATTTCCCAAACAATGATGTCGTTTGCTATCAATTGTCGGGCGTAAAAATGACTAACAAGTTATGTTTTCAGCAAAAACTTTCTTCTAAGTGAATATATCTGCGTTCTGCATTCCAAAAACTCCGCCTTTATTTTATCTGAAAAATTTAGTGTGAAATGAAGCAGACGGAGAGAAAAGTTGCTACCGGAATGCCAGGTAATTTAGTTTGACTTTTAATATCTGCTTTAACTATTGCTTTTTAGTGACTTCATCCGCTTATTTTTCTGGTCCTTCAAGTCGTTATCAAAGCACTGAATGCATTTTATATGGGAGTGTTTTTGAATCGCAGAAGGATCAGTTATTGCAACGCTTGCGTGGTCTATGTCATCCAGGTCGGTTATCGATATTTTTTTTTTATTTGATTATGGTGGACATTTATTATTATCATATAACTCCCTTCATTTGACATGATACACAGCTAGGACCGGTCCTTAGTTTGTACAAGCTGTCGAGACTTGATTGCTGCAATTTCTAGGTGTTACTGCATTCCAAGAGCACAACATGTGTTTTAAGTTAAGTGAGTTCAATAGATTTCGTTTACGGTCAAAACACGATTTAACGGCATTAAATCGGGATTTGACTCTTTTGTCTTTTGTGTAATAATTATCCCTTTAGAGACGGGTGCAGATTCCCCAATTCAAGTGCAGATGAGACGACGATTCAAGAACGGTGCTTTTACAGGCGCTTTATTATCTTTTGCTTCCTTATTTTAGACTCTTTGTACTGGCATTGTCGTGAGTTTTTGTTGGGGAAATGTTTCGTTTAAAAACAAGAAAGTTTTTATGTTACATTGGAATACCTGAAGCAGATTTGGTTAGTTTTTAATTTATGTATGTTTGAATTGCATAGTGTGTATTTTAGAAGTCACCAGTTACTGTCAGAAAAACGCTAGATTCAATGATTTTCTCCACCGATATGGTATATTTTAGTGCATGTATGTGCGGAGGAGGATGTGTTTTTTTTAAGATGGTTTTTGTAAAAACTCTGGGACTCAGAATGGTAAACCAATTTGTCGATTTTGTGACAATGAAGCAGCTTTTTAGGAATATGAATTTATCGCCGACGGATGGCTATTTACGACTACTACTAAAGAAAATATTCGGGTGAATTATTTCTCAGACGATCCTTATTTTATTTTAATTTTGCAGATCCTCGTTTACAAAGTTGAATATACGGAAGAAATCGGAAATTACAGCAAGAATAATTTGAAGCCACTTACAGGTAATTCACCAAACTTATCGTATATTGTCAAGTAAGTGCCCTCCCCTATATTCAAAAAGTGTTTATGGCACTTTGTATTTGGCCTAAATTTTGTTGGTAACTCATTGGCACATTTTGTGCCAAAATCTACCTAAACCTTTGAAATTTCTTTCAGTCAGTAAAAAGTCAGTAAAAAGTTTCACTCAGTAAGTCGACTACAGCGAACATTTTAAGTGATAGTTTTCATTTGCGAATGATAATACAGTTTGGGTGTATCCATTTTTAATATGAAAATTACACCAAGTGGACAATCATTTGGTTCGGCTTGTAGTGGTTTTCGCTTCGGCCAGATGGATTGGGCCAAACGGAATTTCAAACCCATGGTTTTTCGACATACTTTTTCTTGTTTTTTTTACTTGTACATTGCTCCTGTGAGCCTGTTTGTTGTCTTTGAACCCAAAATGGGGCAAAACTGTCTAAAAAATACGAATTTCAAAATTCGTATGGCCCAATTTTGTCCTACCCGATTTTGGCGACCCGCAACCATGACAGGGTATAATCATGTCGCAACGAAAAACGCCCGTTTAACGGTGTCATAATATTGTCAAAATATATTGATTTTTCAGAGTCATATCTCGTCGAGGCTAGTGTTGTTCTGCCAGATGGACTGCCTCATGACGTGGCGGCTAAATCGCTGCGGGAATTCGCTGATCAATTACTGCCACTGTGTGAATTGAAAAAAGTAGATTACATGAAAGATTAGCAGTTCTATTTATTTCACAAAATTCACCGCGACGAATAAAAGATTATACGCTTGCTAACATTGCATTCAATTCATTCTCAGTTAATTTTCCTTTCCTATGTTTCTTCAGTAAGTTATTCTCTTTCTGCAATTCTTCCCACTCCGACTTGTAGAACGGGTGTTTGCGCTTGGATGATACTTTCTCAATGCTTTTTTTAGTAGCAGACGTCTTCTCCTTGGCTACCTTCTTTCTGACATTGATTATGTCCTGTCGCACAATTTCTCGTTTAGAATCGCGAAAAGCGATTGAAGAGGTTGTTATATCATTTCTCTGCTTAAAGGCACTTAAATCTTTGCCCTTCAGTTCCCGTAATTGAGGCATGCGGATTAGACCAAACGAGTTTGCAATACCCGCCACGTCCAAATCTGTAAATATTCTGGTTACGGAAAGCGCAGTAGATAAGTGTTATAAAACAGTAGAGCTGGAACCTTTAAGCTGGCAAACTATTTGGCAATCATGCTTGCAATAGGCCTGAACAAACGAAACGAAAGCCCTTGTTCCATTCTCCAGAACCTTCCTGGAAAAATTAAAAATAACTAGACGAGCAAACTAAATCATCCGCCACCTATCATTCAGTGCCATATTTTGTACTTTCAGTCGAAGACTTTCTGCTTTTTCATCAGTGAGCTCAAAGGCTTCCATCTCATGCAATTTTATATTTTCATGATTCTGAACAAATTCTACCTAAAAGAAAAACATTAGCCCACGGTGAAGATAGAAAATAACTTACATACGACAATTCTTCATTTGTAAGAAATACTACAGAAGAACCAGGCTTTTCATTACGGCCAGAACGTCCGCTCCGGTGTATGAACATGCTGAAATTTAAACTAAACGGTGATCAAACGTGATCTGCTCACAACTATTTTTCTAAGGCCTATCCCCCACAAGCGGTTTTTTTATAAGACCGTAAAGGTATTCTGTTGAATAACAAGGTTATTTGAGCATTCTTTTTATAAAGCCTCGTAAAATTTTTCTGAGCAGAAATTGAATGTCTATCTTTGCAGGCCAATCAAGCTCGCTCTCTTGATTCGTTGTAATGTAATGCCGAAAAACGACTTTTGCTTGGTTGTTTCTATACTTAGCCCGTAACGTATTTAAAGGCTCGTATTTAAAGCATTAGGCTAAAAGAGGGCGCAAACCACACGTAAGAGAAGCCGAAAATGTTGCTTTCACATTATTTCACACATATATAAAACGCTTACTAGAGCAGCAAGATTGAGCTACAAAAGCAGATCTTCCAAATTCCACTTAAAAAGACGTCAGTCCTTTAAAAATCTTATAAGGTCTTGAAATACTCTGTGTTGTGTCGAATTTTAAATTAATCATCTTAGAGTTCGTGTAGCCAACCACAGAGTCGAATGCAAACCACAAGGGAATATGTAAAAAAACACTTTTGCCATTATATGCCAAAAAGTCTGTGGGTCGACCAAGTCGAAAATAAGCTAAGAAAAAGATATGTACAAAATAAAATTTCTAAAATTCTTAAATAGCCCGGCATGTAATCGAAGAAAAACTTTTATGGTTAAAAAATAAAAACCATGATTGTCGAGGAATGTCAAATTGTAGCACCCAGTCTGAAATTGCCACTGAGAATAAGATTTACAAGCAAAGGAATCATTATACCAATGTCAACAACATCCAGCCCCCTTGCCATCAGGTCCGTGCTCAGCAAAATACACCCCTTCGACTTTCGGAAATTATCTAGCTGGAGAAAAAACCAAATGAAAGATAAATAACGCCGATGTCATACTCACAATCCGCATACGCTTATTTTTTTTCTTCCCATGCATAGCCAAAATGTTGAGCTTTTCTTGCTCTAGCAACTCCGGCAATATATTGGCAAAATATTCCACACTGGCAGCACTAAAAAGATTTAAACGTACACGACAAAAAAATTACGGTTGCAACTTCACCTGCAAAAAAACACCAAGATCTTAGAATCCGTCAAGTGATCTTTCAAGAATTCGACTAACGCCAGCACTTTTTTGTCTCCTTGCATTGACTACGATACTTTGATTAATCATATGAACATTTTAAAGGAATCTACCATAAAATAATTCGTTAATTCCTTTGGGGTTATTTCTGCTCCATTTGATCTAGTTTCCTCGTTTTCAGAAATATTTTTCCTCACTAGCGTCTTCTTTCCAGCCGTAACATTCAAGCGAACAGGATTCCTGAGACCAAACTTCAATAGCTCTTCGACTTCTTTTGCCTGTGTAGCAGAATAAAGGCCCGTACGTCTGAAAAAGAACACTATAAATATCAGCGACAAAAGATATGTGAGTCATCTACCAACCATCTACTCGCTTGTAACATAAGCTAACTTTAAATTTTCTTACCTCTGTTTTGGAAGCACAGCAAGCACACTAGTTATACTTAAATAAAAAGGATGTTAAAAGCACGAGTAAAAAAAATCAACCAACCTTTTTTGAAATTCCACTGCAGAAAATCTGTCCGCCTCGTCGATGATCTGAAAAAAATGCACGTAAATAAAGACATCCGCAAGACGCTGAATTTAACTAACCAAAACCTCCAACTTCTTCAAGTAGCCTTTGATTTCAGACATTTTTTCCATAAGATGCTCCATCCGGCCAGGAGTTGCAATGACGACGCTTAAGCACGTTAATGTTAAAACCGGCACTGCAGAGATGAATCTGTAAAACAACATACCAGTTACCTCGCAACAACTTCTCCGGATATTTTTTCACGCCACCCATGAGCCGCAGAAGATTAAAACCCATCGCATCACACAAGGGCTTTGCCTAAAACAATCGGATGGCAATGAAAACATCATCAACACATAAATCGATGCTTAGCTATAAAAACAAACCAATTTCCCAATTTGATCAACTAGCTAAAAGTTAGCAATTGAAATTTTGTCCAAGATCAAACTTATGGACTTTTCATACCTCCTTGCTCGGCACAATAATCAAAGCATTTATTTCACACGTCTCAAGACTGTCCTTAAAGCAAGGTTTCCTTGAAACCGTATCTTAAAAGTTCACTAACTTTTTTCTGCCTTCCTTTCAAAATCTGCATTGTCGGTAAGATATAAGCCAAGGTTTTGCCTGATCCGGTAGGAGCTTGAACCACACAATCATAATTGTTTAGCATGTATTCGATTGTGCATTTCTAAAATACAAGGATAGGAACTTCAAGTAATTCGATTTCGAAAATATTAAAAGCAACTGTTCTGCATTTGACTGGCATGTGTTAAAAAAAACTGAAGTAACTTTATTAATGAACCTTAAAAAACACAATTCCAAGAACACTATTTTGAATTAAAGGGGCTTATTACAGGAAATATGATAAAAACATTATCATGAAAATGAACGAGCGTTTAAAGGTGAGACAAAATGAGAGTTTAGAGCAGTTAACGTTTAGAAATGGTAAAGGTGGAAGGCAAAAATTAATCTTGATGTGGTTGCAGATGTGACGCGGAAGTTGTTTCATTCCATGGAAACCGGAACGGATTCGCAGGTCTCCAATCCCGCCACTCTCTGTCAATATTCAACGGGTATTCCCGTATACGAATCTTAAATACTTTTGCCAGACAAAAAACTATTAAGAAAGAGGCAATCACTACGCAGAAGGCAAATATGTAGAAAGTCTCCTACAAATCAAATAAGTTTAGATCTGGCACAAAACAGGTATTACTTGATCAAAAAGTTCGTTGAAGGCTGGGATGTGTTGATTAACCATATGAATAGTCTCGAGTACCTACAGAACACAGAAATTGATCATCAATCAAGACAACAAAATAGAGATATACCCAAGATTTTCGAGCTTTTTGTTTTGAACCAAAGTAATAATCACCCCATTTTCTATTTGCTCCATCCACAATGCTTTTAACCATCGCAAAATTAGCTCTTAGAAGAGATTGCGTGGAGTTTATTAAAATTTACTAAAAGTTATAAATTTTGTAGAACTTTTCAAACGCAGAACGGCCAAAATATTTTAAAAACAATTTACCTGTACTGCAGTGAACTTGTTGTGCTTCAGAGTACCAAAAAAATATTTATTGACTTCTTCGCACAGTAACTTTGATAAGCGCTCGTCGTCTTCAGTCATTCGTGATAGTTGGTTCTTATATGCGCTAAATTTTCAGAGAATAAGGCTTTGTCAAACAACATTGAACACAAAGAGTAATAATGTAATAAACACATAAAGGAGACACATTCTTTGTAATCAGGGGTGATTTGAGGGGTTAAGGGATAGGTAACACCACGCTAGCATACAAAAACACCATCAGATCTTTAATCAAAAACGGCATAAGTGACTACGACAATTTCTTACTAAAGAAAAAATGGACAGAGACAAAAATTTCCATTTATTAAAAGGACGACCTAGAAATACAGCCGATTAATCCTAGTTACTGCACTGGAATGTATTAAATAAATTATCGATAAAAGATTTTTCAAAGACATTGGCTGATTAAAAGACATAGACTTTGGCATTCTAGAAAAATGAAAGAGATTTAAATTCAAAAACTTATTTTTCCGGGTGGAAATGTTGGGCTGTTTGAGTCATTGGAGCTGTTTAGGAGAACGAGGAAGAGACAGGAAAATTTTCATACTGGTGTCCGCCAAACCTTGTTCAGTACACGCCAACGTGGCTAATTTGACCTAAAACGCGCGTTTCAATCGAAGTTCTGTAAAAAACAGCGACGCAAAAAAGAGCAAAAGGCGTCAAATTAAATTTTATAACTGAAAGTGAGGCTGTGGGGGCTTTCGTACACTGCAAACAAGGTAGGTGCTATTGGACTGACTTCATCCTCACATTAAGTTATAAAATTTGATTTGACGTGTCGCTCTTTTTGGCGTCGCTTCTTTTTCGTTGCCCTTTTTACTCGCCAGCTTTCAATTCGTGTTACCTTAAATAAAATTTGCACAATTACGTAGAGAAGTAAATTTTATACACAACTTCTAGTGTAAACGGTGCGTGGAAGTTCGATTTCTCGTGCGAAACTTGCCGCTAATTCAAATTTCTGTTTCGGCCGAAAGACACCAAGTAGACTCATGAAATATACGTAAACCAGAAACACTTTAAAAAATTTTTGGTTTCTTCATCCACAAAAGATAATGATAAAAAAAAGTTTGACTCTACTGTATTCGGTATTATACATCCCCCTCCGCCCTCAAAAATGTAACTGCCTCAAAATACGTGTACCATCCCCCTTAACCTATTTTAGTGCACTAAAAACGGTAAAGCGAGTCGTTTTGGGCCAGTCATTTTCGGTTGAAACAGTTTTTCTGTAACCTATTTGTGCAATTTTTCGCCCTTTTTTGCCCTTTTACCATGTTTTTTCTCATTGGACTATGGCGAAAAAGGCTTGAAATACATTTATTTCTCTAGAACCTTGCTCGGATTCATCTCATACGTAGGTCTGTGCACGCATCTTTAACTCTCAAGCCCCCTTAGCACCCTTACGGGGGCGAAGGGGAAGAAGAATCTCTGGATGCATGAAAATTGCACGCCAGAGCTTTTTTATGCGGTAGAGCCCAGTTGGCAAAACTATGTTCAAGATCTTTTCTTTTCATGAGTGGGCCCTCCTTACAAAGTGGCCCCTTAATTGTCCCTTCCCCTCTGTATAGGTACAGCCCTTAATCTCTTAAAAAAATGGTGAAAAAATGCTTATTAGGGTGGGGTTATAATACAGTTGTACCAAAAGCTTTTATCATATTAAACTTTGGTAAATGGATCGTATTGATTTCATCCATGTATGCGGGTCGTGATTCGAAATTAAATACAGGTAAAACGAACATTCAATTTCTTACTCATACCACCTTTGTTTCTTATTTCTCGAAAGAGCAGTAAACATTTATGATGCTCAAAATTCTTTAAGGATTTTCAAAATTTGCCAAGGGAGCTTTGTATCAGATTTACTCCTCCGAATTGCAACAATTTCTATTCTCCTGTTGATGTGTTTTGGTTTCACCCAGTCATTGTCATCCAGAACTGAGCCCACAAATTCGGTGTGAACAAGACGGCTAAAAACTAGTGATTAGATTCTCTGCAGCCAACCTTTGATATGTTTATCCTAGACTCAAAAAAGCTTACAAATCCTTTGCCATAGATAGAAAGTTGACTGGAACATCCGCAAGAAGTCTCAACTGAAATAGTTTTTGAGATATTTTACTGAAAAGTGAATACAACCAAGAAAATACCTGGACTGTATTTCTTATTGTGGTTGTAGGGTAGACTGGCTGCACTCTTCTTCGATAGCTAGTCACAATGAACTTTCGACCCGTGTACTTTGCCTGCAAAAGGCAAAGTAAATACACTAAACAAATGTTTTAAGATTACATTAAAGTCAAGCCAGTCTCCATGCATAACTTTTTCATTGCTAATCATCATGTGGGTGGCTAGGAAGGCTTCCCTGTAAATTCACAATTACTTTTTGTCAACCTTTAGTTAAACCTCGATATACCTTAAGCCTAAGCCTAATGTGTCAGGCCGAAGCCTAATGTGTTAACTTAGTCAGGTTTGATTGTATTTTCTAAATAAAAAGCTTAACATGCTTACTGCTCAGGAGAGCTTCCAGTGTACACAAACACACCAGATCCGTCTTTCAGAATGGAGACACAAACACCAAGGCATTCAAAAGCTTCTTTCACTGGCGAATTCGATGGCTGAGCTGATGTCTAAAAAAATTTTTAATTTTAATAAATTTTTAACAAATAAACGGTGCATAGACAAATATTTGCAAATGCAAAAATTTTCGAGACGTCCATACGCCAAAAAAAACCTGCTTAACAGTATAATTTCTGGTTTGAGAGTTTTGTGGAGGGTCAAATGCTACTAAAAGGGTGGTCCGCTGCCGGGTCTCTTTTTTAAAATTGTTGAAGGCATTGAATTGTTGAGGTTCAAGTATGCCGGTTGCTGGCCACTTCCACTGGTATTCAGGAGCAGAAATGTTTTTGCTGCTGTTGGTTATAGCAGGCACAACAGGAGGAGGCGACTGCTGAGGAAGAGGGTGAGGCGGAGAGCTGCGTCTACAATGCCCAAAAGGTTTTCTGAAAGCTGGAGAAGACCCTTCAACTGAACTTCCACTGTTCTGCCGACTGTTGGGTGGAGTGGGGGAGTACTGCCTTTTGGTAGGGTGGATCTAAAGACCAAAGACTAAGGAAAACAGAAAATATTTTAAAGATGGACTCACGGGGTTGTTGCAGCTAAAGTTTGTATTGATGGTTGAAAAAAGCCGGTCGTTTCGATTGTCAAAATTAATCGGGGAACTTGATGAAGATAGCTTATGCTCTGGAGGCTGAAACATCTACATGATTGATTTGGAGAAAAAAGTGAAGACAAACTCACTTCAGTGCTCCGACTTCGATCGGGGGTGGGCGAGGATGGAGTAACTGAGCCGTTGAAAGATGGGTTGACATACTGCTTTCCAATAAACTTTAAAAAGAGCCATTAGTCAAACAGTATAGTAGAAAAAAATATATAAAAAACACACTTTGTAAGGAGAGGACCTGACTCCAGTCGCATTGGGCACTGCTTTGGGCCGTGGCGACGATTGCTGAAAGAAAGAAATCCGAGCATTTAACTCCTATGGTGTCAACTTCCAAAAACAAAAAAAAATACCCATCTAACATCAGGATTAGAGGATACGGCCCAATGCAGCTGATTATTTTCAATCTTCACAATCCAAATCTCGCAGTTACATCCTTCATGTGCCAGAGTCAATTTCAGGTAGTCATTGTAATTGGCAATACGCCCTAACAATTGAAACAACTCAATAAGAATTAACTTGATTGCACGAATTTACCAACCAAATTTAGTTGCATAAATGGTATCCTTATTTATAACATTGACTACAGTACGCACCTGAAGCATTGAATTTAAAAGTGGCATAAACCTCACCAATACTCGTTCTTAGCTTAGTTCTTGGGGTCGCAGGTTAGCTCACGAGGACCTGTACATAAATTTTTTTGTTTTTTTACGCTCCAAAAAACGGTTAAAAGCATTAAAAGCAAGTCTCCACCGAATATCGTTTTTTTCACAGGTCTCTTTTATCGCTTGCAGCAAGGAGGCTACTTGATGACTTTGGCACTAAGCATGCCACTCACGCACTGATCGCTTTAATAACATAAAATAACTCTAGGATATGTTCTTAAGTGTTTTCAAAAACTTCGAAAACTGGTGCGCGTACAACCCATAAACACTCGTTTACAAAAAATGTCCTAATTATAAACTAAATTTTGCGGTTCATTTAATCAAACAAATGATAAAAAAAAACTGAAATGTTATATGAGCGTAAGGTGCGGCCACATAAAATGCATTCATTTTATTGTCCGATTTTTTTTTATGTAGTAATGTTCAACATACTTCAATGAACAGTACATAAAAACCGAATAGAACAAGAAAATTAGAAAAAACAACATACAGCAAGGTGGGGTCAGGACTCAGAACACTTAAGGTTGAAGCTATTTAAATAGAATCTTACCTCGAGCACATTTCCATCAAGAATCCTCCTTTCATACAATAATTTCGTCTTGCAAGCCCCTGTGTGGATGTATTCAAGTCTTCTATAATTTCCTACTCCTTTCATGTATAGTTCAACACAGTCCCCCAAGGCCGGCAGCGGAGATATGCTGCAAATTAATTTAGTCGAGACAAAAAAAAATAGATAGAGAACTGACTGTTTCAAAGTCAGCTCAGCTACATTGTTTCTCACGGCAGGATCACTCGAAAACAGCATAGCATGAGACTTGCCAGTTGAAAAAACAATACCTGAAAAGTAGACAACACTTTCACACACTTTCAGCTAAGCGAATATGCACTTCACCTTGAACCTTCACATGCTGCAAAAAAAAATAATAAATAATTAGGCCAGTTTTTATGGCAATAATTTTCCACCCACATTTTTAATTGAAGAGAAATTGGAAGTTTTGGACAGTGGCTGCTGCTGCTCATATTTTCTTCTGTTCTTGCTTCCGTTTCTATGCTCTTGGTTATCGACATAAAAAGCAGCTACAAACCTTGAGCTTTGAGAACTGGGGCTAGCTTGATATTCATTTATTTCCTTCCTCTTGTCGTTCACTTGTCCATCCTGCAAAATTAAAAAATTAAAGGCTGATTAATATCTTAATCCATCAATATCACATTTCCCAAACTATGTTCCGAAAGTATTGTAGTTACTTCTGCTGTTTACGTTCCATATGGTTGTTATAAGATTTTTAAAAGCTTTTATTTATAAAGATAAAGTTATATTCATAAAGACCTATTTTTCCAGCTTTTTACCTTGTAACGTGTAACACCAATTATTCTACTTGATTAACCCTTCGACGGGTAACAAATGCCTGAAATAACGCTGACCTGACTTTTTGAATTAATATACAAGCCGCTTGCTTCGTCAAATATATTAGAGATACGAAAGGTGACCTCTTCTCTTTCAGTATTAACTATGCACATACTCTTGACTTGAATCACACGATTCTCCATGTTGCAGCCAATTAACCCGTCTAAATCCTAAAAATAGATGGGGTAACAATACTTTAAAGAAAAAATTGAAAAAGGAATGAACTTGAGCACTTCCTAGCTGCTCCACTTCATACACTCCCATGTGTGTACGATGCATGGGCACTCCAATCGAATGGTGAATCTAGAATGAAAATTGTTAAACAAAAACCCCTGACAGCTATTAGGCTGTCCTGGAACCTTAGTGCAGACAGAAAAAAATCATAACGTTTTCTCCATAAGACTTTTTTGCTGAAAATTTTTAAAATGGTTGCAATACTAAGAAAACATGAGCAAAGATGACCATTTAGTAAAGGCCACCACCAGCCATTTTAAAGAACCATAGGGAGGGGATTAACTCAATTTTCAAACAATTTCTTATAAAGCCGCACAAACTTTCCGGGCAAAACCTAATTTATGGACTACTATGACGGTGCCATCATGAGACACAACACAATTTAAGACTGGCTCGATCCGCTTTGGGAGTAGGTTTTCCACAAATATTTTAGTTTCGCCATATCCACCATTGTTAACACTAAAGAGTGTAATCAAGACAATAGCTAGCTAAGAAGATAATTTACATGCAATGAAAGTGAATCCAGTCACCACGGCGAATATCTTCAGCCAATCGTTTTGCAACAGCAACAAGACCTGAAAGCCTACAGGAATTTAACTGGCAAAACGGTGCACAAACATACCCGTATGAATATTGAAGACGAAGATAAAATCGCTATCATCCTTTACCACAAGCCCAGTGTATTTGTAACGGTCAAAAAACTAAAAAAAAACGAATACTTGAAACGGTTATCAATGAGCACAGAAGTAATCACAGAATGATTCCTAGTCAAGGCATAATCACCTTCCTCCACCTTTTTAATAAGCCAAGGAGTGCTATAGTCGCTCTCAATTTTTATCAAAGCCGGCAATTTGGACAAACCATCCATGCTGTCAACAAAAGTTATAATATTATGAACAAGTAGACTAATATAGACTCACTTAATTTGCGCCTCCCCTTCATAGAAACAATGATTTTGGAAATTGCTGAAAATGGTACACATTTTTTGTATGCACACTGCTTTCGCAGGTTAGCTTGTACAGTTAAGGTAATTGAAAATATTCACTTTTTAAAAACTAAAGGTACATATCCTAGCTCATCAGTCCATGCCATCACCAGATTCTTTTCCACCGCAGATGCAGGATGTAAATAAGCTCCTTTTAATGGCAGAAAGCTGACTTTTGTCTAAAAATTCAATTCTTATTGGCAAAAAGACTGAAAAAGCAAGAAATAGGATTCGAAAAGTTGCATTATGTACGGGCCAGACAGTCTGACCGAGATCAGCCTTTCGAAGCAGTGCACACCTTTGTTGTCCAGTCTGAATCTCAGTCTCTCTTACCTGTCTAACTCCGAATAAGCCTCTCCCAATCTCACCAAAACCAAAAAATACACACCACAAGACATCTTAGTCCATCCCATGTTATCATAGGCAGCAAAGAATCGTTGTGCTTCGACAGACTAAACATATTTGCACCAATTACTTCCAATTCCACCTAAACAGTTGAAAGTTGTCAAAGCCTGCTCAAACAATTCGATTATCGTACCCAATCGCCTATATTAGGATAGTATTCAAATTTAAGCTCATCAAACGACATGGTATAGCGTGGTTGTCCACGAATCCAAATTTCCAATTCCGTTGCAGTTAGCCTGGTCACAATGCCAAATGCAGGATCATTATCTTCTTGCCGAGAAACTGTCATCAGGAATGCCCAGCTGAAATGAATATAGATTACGAGATGATCGTAATACTAATAAAAGATTACTTTCCACTGGCACAAATAAACAGAAAAAACTTTTAAAGTTACTAAATAATAATTCGTAATGAACAGCACAAGCTGTTATGTAAAATTCATCCCCTTGTTATAAATAATATCGTAAGTGATTCACGGTGCTTTCGACTTTTTTATGCTCAACCACAGAAAGAAGGACGTGAATGGAATAAAAAAACAATTAAACAGGGCCGCAACAATCGAACAACACTCGAGTGATTGATTATTACAATGGAAACACACAATGTATCTTATCACATTACTAGCAATAATCATGCCTGGGCGTTAATCTGGTGGTAGAAAATATCAATAATTGCTTTTGGCATGAACTTACTAATATAATTGATGATTGATTGATATATCTGATTAATTTACCAATATAATCCACCACACTAATTTGCTTGTAAATTGCCTTATTATTAACCGGAGAAACTGATAGAAACACTTTCAAGCTTTTAAAGAAATCAACTGACTTAATATGATTTGAAAAAAAGAGATCAAGGTGTATAGACGATAGATATTTAGGGTTGTCGGTTCAAGTACCCATTTTCGCGTAATTGAAACCGAAACACGGTTTTTTTTCGGGTTTCGAAAATCGGTTCGGTTCAGATACCCGAAAATGTTGGATATTCGACAAACTTATACACCATATTTACTAATATAATATAATTTACCAATAGAAAAAAACCATAGTTCATTCAAAGGCCTTAATCTCTAACTTTCTCGAATCACATTGAGTCAATTGATAACACATTGAAATGAAGAGATCCAGATCTACTACATACTGGAAAGAAAAGTGAGAAATGATTATTAGAAAACAGTTGAGAAAAACAAATATTAAAAATTTGACGGGGTAAAACAAATTTGAGAAAAACAATTACAAATATTTGTAAATTCCAAGTGAGAGAATGCCCTCTTATTATACTGTTTGAAATTGTATTAATATCTTGATAAATCTTACCACATTGTATAAATTCATCATATAAATCACGTACATCTAACTCTTATGTTTTAGAAAACGCATATGAATATTAGCAATAATAAAAGCGCTTACAATCTAGATAACATCCATGAATAAATCGAAATACAGTCGACGCTCGACATAACGATCACCCCTTTTTCAAAAAGGATGATTGTTATGTCGAGTTTTCTCTTTTTTAAAAGCAATAATGTTGACTTTTTGAAAAACGATTGGAAAATTCAGAATCCTTGCGATTTTTTGCCTAGGAGACATTAATATCAAAAATTAGTCAAGATTTGAGGTAAAAAATGATCGGACCCGTTTGTAAATCGAACTTTTTGGGGTGATCGTTATATTGAGCGTCGACTGTACATTATATTTTTTGCATTGCCACTAAGCTGCTTTGCTAATTAAAATTAAATAAAGAATATTTCCAGAACTGTCCCAATTGGATTATTCCTAACCATTTAACTCTGCAAACATTTCACTCTCCTTCCTCTACATTCAGAAGATCGGTCTTTTTCAATGCAAAAAAAATATGCATCAAAAGAGCAGCACGCAGAATTTTTTCTACATGTGTTTCTAATAGTCAATAAAGTTGCATTTGAAAATTTATTTAAAAGTTGGCTTTGTGTCTACTATGGAAATGAAACTTCAAAACAAATAATTTTCTTTGATCCTTGCTTTGAATCGATTCAGGCTGCCTACTTCGCTGATTTTTTTAAATTTTCGCTTCAATTGACAGAAATCTTTGCCAAGATGAATTTGGGTGACGATGAATCAAACGTTTTTAAGCCCATGCTGGAAGAGATACGCCAAAAAATATGCGAAAGGTAGGTGTCTTTTTTTTCAACCGAATTGAATGGAGGAGCAGAGCTGGGCATGGGCACGATTTTAGGGTCAAACACGTTAAAAATAAAAAGATTCCCGCCGAATCTGAGATCCCATTTTTGTGGCATAAATGCTAAAGCACACCTACTCCGCCACGCTCGCACGTGAGCTTCACCGCATAAAGTTGTCTACACCCTTAATTTAAATTATTTGCAGTGATATCGAGTCGGAAGTGGACTTAGAACAAACAGTTTCTTTGATTCTTACTATTGGTATTCAAGAATTGGATGTAGATGACATAAATTCAACACTAAATGTGGTTCTAAAATTCGTAACAGAAAATACACAGAAGGTTTGTCTTTACTTTTATTTAATACATATTAGTCGTTTTAACTTTAGTTCCCCTCGATGGTATTACTGGAGTACGTAAAACAATGTCTGGAGAATCTTTCAAAATCTGAGCAAAATAAGAAGGGAGTTCATTTCGTCAATTTGTCCTGGCCAAGTGATCTTAGGCTTGTTATCCGAAGATTGTTTCAAACGTTTAAGATATGTCAGTATTTTCAGTGCTCTGAATTTGATTGATGTTATTTTTTAGCAGAGGATTACATCAAATACTGCTATGAATTGTGCAGTTTGGCTTCGCAGGCACTAGGTATCGTTTGGTTGCAGATTGATCCGCAATTTGCTGTTTTGATGACGTCTTTAACAAGTGGTCGACTGAGAATAGTTCTCGAGAGTCACTTAGAGGTTTTTTGCTTGCCATATATTTAATTTTTCTTTTCAGCCATTTAAGTTTAGATTAAAATGGACCAGCTGGTTATCTGTCTCTCACTTCTTGAAGATTTAATCCAGTGTGTTGAGGACGATGAATTCGATTTGCTTAACGAAAAAGAGTAAGTTTTTTAAGCAAGAGGTTGTCGTCGTCATCATTGTACCAGCTTAATTTTGGTGCCACCGCCATAAGTAAGTTCGAGCAAGAGGCAGCCTCCTATATTTGTGAATTCGTCGTAATAATGGCAGAGGAAGTTAATATCGGCCATCACATGGAGTGTTTTCTGGTTCTGTACAGGTAACTGCAATTCCTCATTTTTAAAATAAACATAACTTCGGCTTGGTTTTTTTTTTGTAGGTTCTTATGTGCTTTTCTAGCCGTTGGTGGTGGCAAGATTCTCAACCAAAAAGTTCTTTGCCCTGCTCTACCGACACTTCTCACAGTATGTCGTAAGCAACTTTTTTTAATTTGCTCTTTATTCTCTAGTCTACCCGTTTCTTTATTTTCTTAGAGTTTTGCATTGGTCAGCGTGACGTGGAGACAGCTGGCCTGTTGCTGATCAATTTAAGTGATTTTGAAGACCTGCCTCACAATGTCTTGGATATTTTGCTTGATTACATCCGTCTTACATTGGTTAGTTCTCTTATGGCAGACATTTGGGGTTTATTTATTTTTCAAAATTTCAGCCAACACCCAAGGTTAAGGAAGGTGTTATCCAGTTGACTGGTTTGCTTTCAAAATTTATTGAAAGTACGCTATAAGTCATTTATAAATTCCAGTTGTTCTGGAAGCATTAAAAAATCGCAAAGGATGGTACACTCCTGAGTCATTGGTAGAAGCAGAACAATTGTGCAACAGTATTAAAGATCCCAGGATAACAAATTTGGTTATTTATTTGAAAACGATAGGAAGTTGATAATGTTGTTGTGTCCCAAGGTTGAATTAATAAAAAAAAACTGTGGACTTTTTAGCGATACCCACTTATCTTTCGTTTTCTGATCGAAGTTCCTTTTTTTGTTTGTCCGTCGTGAAGAGGTTAGGAAATATTCGTAGTGGTTGATTAATCTCAATTCTTTTTGTTTACATATGGTTGGTATTTATACAGAGAAATTTGTAGTCCTCATTACATAACAGTCATCAAGCTATGGAAGGCTCAAATATTCTTCCCGTAAATTGTTTTTTTCTTATTTTTGTTTCCATGTTGGGTATACGAGAGGCTTACTGTTGCTCGTGCTTGCCCATCACTCGTAGAGAAGCAATTTGTCAATCTCAATGGGGTTGTTTGGCTCATATATAGACCTTTACTAACAGAGCTTAATTATCTTAGTATCTCTGGTAAATTTGGTGCACAAAAACAGTTCGCTGGCCGATTTTCGTTACATAGAATACACCGTGGAGCACGTAAAAGTGTGTTATGTTTAGAATTACTTTAATCCTTCTACAACTTCCAATTTAAGGTGTTTAAGGTAGGCATTACTGTATAAACCTAAATTATATTTTACCTTGTTATATCTTTTGTAGAGTACCATTGGAGAAGATTTACCAACGAGA